>JAULAV010002404.1:0-25000 GCA_030789695.1 Scilla litardierei
CAGAACTTGTGGGACAGCTCGCCAAAGCTCCCAACGGATCTCGCGGGCAAGCCAAAGTACCAGTCCAACGCGGTGTCCCTCAGGCTTTGGGAGAAATGTCGGAATAGGAATGCCTCATCCACATCTTGCGCCTCCATCGCCCCCCGGTATTGCTGCACATGCGTGAGGGGGTCGCCTCTCCCATTGTACGTGGCCAAGTGAGGGGGTTTGAACCTTATGGGCCTTGGGGCGGATGTGATCCACCGTGCCAGCAGCGTGGCCTCCTCCGGATAGGTAGGGCGATCGGGCGCATCCCCTCTCCGCCACTCGGGGGTCTGGCTTCGGTCGCGCCTCGACCGCCGATGGTCCTCCGGCCCCGGGGAGTAGCCCGACGGTCGTCTGGCGGGGCTCCTTCCTTGGGTCAAGGATTCGACAGGTGGCGGGCTACGGTTCTCCCAGCGCCAGCGCCTCCCGGCCAGCTCCCCTCGGGCCTCCATCCATTCTTGATTCTCCCGAAGAAGCCTTTCACGCTCGGTGGTGAGGAAGCGTAGTTGTCGACAAACGGTTTCCTCGCGCAGGGAATCGGAGGGGTGGTGTAGGTGATGCGGGCTGCCTCCTCCTGGTGGGGACCTGGCCAGCAACGGGTCCCGCCCATCCCCGAGCCGCCGACCTATCGCCGTTACATCCAGGATTTCTCGGTTGCTTCTGTTCTCCCTCCTTAGCCTCTCGCGCTCCGCGATGATGAGGCAGAGTCGGCGGCAAGCGGCCTCTTTGTCCTGGTAAGCCCTTTGGGCGGTCTCGGCCGCTTCGTCCAAACGCCTTTGCGCGACGGCCGCCTCCCCCAGGCGCCTCCACCGCCGCGCAACTTCCATCTTCTCTTCCAGGAGCCTCTACCGGGTCGCCACCTCCTCCGCGAGCCCCCGGTTCTCCCCCTCCTCCTCGAACTGAGGGTGGAGATTACGTCTCACATTCTGGGGCTCCGAGGGGCCGGGCTGAGTCTCCGCACCCTCCGCCGGATAGCCTCCCTTGGCCTGAGTGACGGCCTCGAAGCTCTTCAGGACGGCGTGGGCCGAAGTATGTTCAGTCTCGGTGCCCATCCCCAGAAGGGGGTCGGGCGCCGGGGTGATTAGTAGAGAGAGCGGTTCCTGACCCACGGGATCTTTGCCGTGGTCAGGATTCTGAGAGATCGGCATGGAGTCTAACATGGGTGTGACCCTTCGTTCCCACAGACAGCGCCAATTGTTACGAGGTGGAACTCGCGTACAATGAATTTGTATAGTGGAGAACCAAGGGCACGGTGGTTATATGGAGAAGAGGGTTTAGGTAGGCTGTTTTACAAGTGATTAGTGGGGTGAAGAAGTTGGACTTGTCGTTGGTGGTGATCACGGGGTCGAATCTCACCGGATGCGGCAGAGGAAGGTTGGATGGCAGGAGGCCGAAGTTGACGTTGGCCAAGGGGCGAGCTTTCCTGCAGCACGAACAACTCGTCAGAAGGGCGGGGTTGGGGTTTAACCCTTAGCCCCTCTGATGCCTAAGTCAGTAATAGGACTTAAAACGGGGGCTAGACACGCCGGTCGGACTAACGGTGTGTCGACCGCACGTGGCGAGCTATCAGTGGGAGAACAAAGATATGGACGACCTTTGTTCTCGTGTGTGAATGATAGATTGAGAGAGAATTTTCCAACCCCCTCTCCGTATGTGGCGAGGGGGTATTTATACCTGACGGGAGGTGACTAGATGGGGGCTGATCTGGCATGCTGACTAAATGTGCTGAGCTGGCTCGGTTGTCAGCGGAAGCTTCAAACAAGGATGTCGGGAACAGGAGTGTCTGACCTGCCTTTGTCAGGCGGTGCAACGGCCAGGGGGTGCTTTTGTCGGGATGTCAGGGCCGAAAGCATTAACTGTCAGTCGGCTCAACCGTCAGGGGGTGCTTTGTCAGACGGTCGGTTGACGTATGTGTCAGTCGTGCCCTTATCCTAGGTCGTTTGTCGTTGGTGGAGAACTATATAGGTCTGGCTATGTTACCCTAGGCGCCGCGGTTCATGGGGGCCGGCCAGGTCGACCGGCTCGAGGGCTGTTCGGCCCGACCGCGCCTCCTTGTCGATCGTGGGTTGTGGGCCGCTGGAACGGTAGGATACGCACATGACCATGTCAGCCTGTCCGACGGTACTTTCCGGGGGCTCCCCAAGCGCTTTGCTTCCGGCGGGCCTAGCAACCGCGGTTGCGCGCCTCGACCGGGTGGGGGAGTGCTGCGAGGCACGCCCGTTCCTGCATAGCCTCGGTCTTCCGGGGTGGAGGCCCTTTCACCAAGGGGAGAGTCAATGGGGTATATCAGCGGATCTGGGTGGGAGTCAGATTCTTACGATCTTTAGGTCGTAACAATAGACAACAAAGAAAACAATCGCAAACAAGCAATTTAACGGGTTCGGATCCACCCAAGTCTCCTCGACTTGTTCCCGATGATCCTACATCCCAAACACCCGGATCCCCTCTGGATACTTGAGTTAGAATCCTCTAACTCAAATTTGCACTATGAAATACTTGTAGAAAACCTCTACAAAGTCAAATCATAAACAAATGAAATTGTGACTCCCACAACCCGGGATCACAAACAAACTCTCATAACCAAGAGTGAATCACTTGCAATATCAAAGTAAATTGAAATAGAAATTCTTACCGACAAAACCCTATGCCTTGAGTATACTTATGAATTAGGGCAAAACGGATTTTGAGGAAGATGAAGGCACCAAACCCTAGCTCCAAGATGAAGATCAGCGATGGAGACCTAGGAGGTTGTTGGTGACCTTGGATCAAGCACTTGGCTTGGAAGGCTCACAATCAATGAATCTCTCTTTTGAAATAAGAGTGAGGGAGAGATTCTTGAAAGGAAATGAAAGAGCTTTGAATGAGATTTAATGCTTCACTTTTGATCTCTAAAGTTCACTTAATATCAGCCTTGAGTGCAATGAATGCAGCACTCCAAGTATATATAGGATAGAGGAAAGAGAGAGAAAAACGTTTCAATTAAAGCTCCAACGGCTCTATTCAGAACCAGACTAGTCGGTCAAAGAAGGATCACTGACCGACTAGTTCATCAACTAGTCGGTCGGTGATACAACGTAGACCGACTAATGGTTGAACATCCAAAAGGTCGAAGTACATGAGATGACAACTAGTCGGTCTAAGAAGACTTGCCGACCGACTAGTTTCACAACTAGTCGGTCGGTGAGTGAACTTAGAACGACTAAGAGATAAACAAATAGTCTGAGTACAAATTGATTTAGTCGGTCCAAGAACAAATGTTGACCGACTAGTTCATCAACTAGTCGGTCGACAAACGTTCTTTGACCGACTAACGATAAACAATAACTATGCATGTACAGTAGAGGCTCAACTAGTCGGTCTAAGAAGGATCACTGACCGACTAGTTCACCAACTAGTCGGTCGGTGATTCAACGTAGACCGACTAACTGTAAACAGTAAAGAGCTTAGATATGAAGGAGGCAAACTAGTCGGTTCAAGAAGCTTTGCCGATCGACTAGATCACCATCTAGTCGGTTGGTTCTTCTTCTTGAACCAACTAACATGCACAAGAAGTCGCGAATCGAAGCGCGAAGCTTCGGGAAAGTTAGTATGGACTTCTACTAAGATCCTAGCTCTAAGATATGAGCGTTATGAAGATTAAAATGTAAGACCTACTCAAGGCTTAACATTCTACGAAAATGATGCTAGAAGACATTAAATAAACTATGACGAACCGTCTTCAAAAGCTTCAATCGAATCTTCATGACTTCAATAATGGTCCATAAGCTTCAACGAAGCTTTAGGCATACGATCACGGGCTTTAAGAAGTCTTGAGACGTCGCTTTGGATGTTCATAGAAGTTTGGCGACGATCTCCATAACTGCGCTCACAAAGTGTTAGTTCATGATATATTTATGTTTGTTCATCATCCAAAACCAAATCTGGGGAGTCAATACTCAACAGTTACACCTTTAGTTTCCTCTCCCTGACACTCCTAGACCACCTTTCCCTGCCGTCCACTTCGGCGAGCAGGATATCCGAGCGTTCGGAGAGGACCCCGTGGCTGGACCCAGTGGCACCACCCCGGCTGCTTTTGCTGTTTCTTCCAAGGCACTTACTACGGCCCTCTTTGGCCTAGCCTCCGGTGCCGGCATGACCACTGCCACCGACACCACTTTTGCTATCCGACGGGCCACCTCTGCTCGCCTCGCTCTCGAGGCCGAGATGGCTGCTCTGTGCACTGGCGCATCCTCCTTTACCTCCTTAGACCCATCCATGTCTTTCCTTTCACACCCCCTTTTCCTTGCACTCGAGCGAAACGTCGCTGCCATTCTCCGCCTTCTTACCCATGTCCACGGTCCCCCACCACCTACTCTACCCCCATCACCCCCTCCATCACCCCCTAGGCGATCATCCCCTCCTCCCGCCACTTCTTAATCTTTCCCTCCCACCACCACTACCGTTGATCCTACACTACCACCACCCTTCACCTCTATCACCACCACATACTCACGTCGTAAGAAGCCCGCTGTGCGCGCGAGATCATTACCCACACCCACCTCATTGGTCGACGTATCCTTACCATCCTCCGTCAACACCGACACCCCACCCATCGTCCACATCCCTATCGAGCCCATCCATCCACCATCTCCACCTCCTTCCCCACTTCTTTGTAGACCTGTCACCTCTCCTTCCCACACCCCTCCACTCTCTTCCGAGGAGGATGAGGAGCCCACCGCTCCTGCACTTTGATTTATTTTTTCTGATTTTTCCCCTAGCCACCTTTTTCTGATTTACCATGATCACATCTCTTTTCTGGCATTATCATGATCAGCTTGGGGGAAATCAAATTTTTTGGGTGATTGTTGTCGTGTCATGTCGTATGTCGTGTGTTTGTTTTGCGTATTTGTGTGTATGTGTTTTGTATAGTTGGTTTCGATATCTATTTTCTTTATTTTTCTGAGTCTCATTTTGTGTGTTTTCATGTTTTTCACTTTTCTTTGTTAGTGCGTACTTCCCTCCCATCTTTCGTTGCCCTCCCGCATTTATTCCTATTGCATTGAGGGCAATGCAATGTTCAGCTTGGGGGAGTCGCACTTTGTGCGTCAGTAATGTCTTTTCACCGTTTTGAGTCGTTTTCGTCGTATTTTTCTTTTTATTTCCTTCTTTTTTATTCTCCCTCTCCTAGAGATGACGGACATGCGTTTATATTTTATATATTCACGCACGCCTTCACCGTGATTTCTCGTCGTTTTCCATTGTTTCGTATCTATTCCTTTGTGATTTTTAGTTTCTTTTCACTTTCTTTGTGTTTGCATGTACTTGCAGGAGATTGCCAGCGTAGGGGACATATAAAGCAAATATCATGAGTCTCCGGAGCAACGGGAGGTACCACACGAGATCATGAGGGCCAAACATCAAGTTAGAGCATGTATCAGCCCTTAATCGATCGGTTGGACAGTTCCAATCGATCGGTTCGTGCATACGTATCTGACCCGACGAGCAGCAGCAATGAAGAAGACCCTACCCGATCGGTTCAGTGATGGGGTGGTGGCGACAGAGCTCTCTGTTTTTGAAGCTGAATTCCAACCGATCGGTTGACTTGTCAACCGATTGGTTCACCTGTAGCTGATCTTTGCAAGCTACAGAGCCCCACGGCCTCAACCGATCGGTTCAGCGATCTGTTGAGTATTATCACGACATCAACCGATCGGTTCAGTGATCGGTTGATGGTTATCCGAAGCCGAAGACTGATCTCCCTGTCGTCTCAACCGATTGGTTGATGTTTCAGCCAATCGGTTGGACGCTTATTTTTGTCTTCTTCTGGGAATATTCCCTGGCATCTTGCCAGAATGTATATATAGCCCTAGGCTTCCCAAAAAACGAGGATCCCCAGTTTTTAACTGTTTTTAGGGTTCTTTGGCTGCTTCTAATTAAACTTGTTTTGTAAGTTTCTTGATCGCTTTGATACTTTAATATTGCTTTAATACTATTATTTGCTTCTCTAATCTATTACTTAATTATAATTTTGATGGCTGAAATTTGTGTTATTGAATCTCTTGCAATGTTTAGTGAGTAGTTTCCTAATCTGGGACATTGGTGGAAGCCCCTTCGTGGGTTCTCCCTAGAACGACCATAGGATTAGGGTTTCGATAGGATATAAGGATTTAGATGGTTACGCGGGGTGTTATATTGTCATTGGCGGGATAAAGACCGCCTTCGACCGTCGGGCCAAGGGGAAATAAAACGGGAGTTTGATCCTTTAGCCACAGCTCACACCCCTAGCGTAGACATTGATTCCTAGCACGTGGGAAAGGCAGAATTAAATGTCGGGAGCAATTGTTGCGAGCTTAGTGCTCCCGAAGTCGGTCGGTGTTTGACATGGGAATGCCCACCGCCCGAACCCGGGTAGACCTAGCGTATCATCCTAGGCATCGACCGGAATATCGGGCCCATGGGACGCTAGGTACCGCTATTAGAGGCAACGTCTCACCACTAAACCCTAGAATCTGATCGTATTCCTATCCGCCGGTCGTAATAGAGAGAACTCATGATAGGGTGGAAACCAAAGTCATGTGTTACTCTTTATATCTTATATCCTTCCGTAGTTTTATAGCGTGACAACCACCTTGCGATAGGGCTAGCTCACCCACCTGATGATCCGGTTCCTGTTTGATTTCAAGTACATCACACGCCTCCCCGTGTTCGACCCCCAAGCCATACTACAACACCGTGCACTTGCGGTTACAAATATTTAAATCTGGTATCCCCATTCCTACTATACACATATTGTGCACAAAACTTAAGGGACGTCAAGCTTTATGGCGCCGTTGCCGGGGAGGCAACGTGCTTGTTTCAGTTAGGACCCAGTAACCCTCGAGACTAGTTCATATCCCTACCCCGCGACAATTTTCGCATTCTATATTTTTATTTTTATTCTTTATTATTTATTTTTCCTTTTTTTTGGCATTATACCATACACGCTTTCACAGGTATATCTTGATTTTTGATGCGCATGAACTCCAGAAGTTTTGTCACGCCCCGCTTCCCACAACAGCGGAGGCGGAGCGTGACTAGGCCCGCTTAGGCCAGAGCTACGGATCCCTGACCCAATACGCATCTGAGTGGTACCAAGACGAAGGTACATGCCCCTGCATGTTAGTACAGAACAATAAAAGTACAAGAAGAAAAGAACATCACATTTTTATTCCAACATATCAAGAGTACCAAGTCTCAACGCCCGAAGGGCTACAACAGCAGAAAAGTAAATCTAATGGTGCAAGCACCCAACCTAGACAAGGAAACAAAAGGTGCTACACACCCAACTAAAAGTAATCAACGTCTCTGGAAACTGCAATGAGGAGTCTCTAGCTCTGGTCCTCCTCAGGGTCGTACTCAGGATCGACGCTCTTTGGCTCCAAGTCAGCTGGCAAGACAGTCTCCCCAACGTACTCTGGCTCAATCCCTGACGTACAGCACCAAAAGAAGGAACTGTACATCAGGTATGGTCTACAAGAAAAGGTTAGACCAAACTGCAAGTGCACCAATTACTTAACAACGTTTTACTGGTTGATTAACATGCTGAGGTTTTAACAACAGAAGTACACGCTACAGGAAAGTAAACATGACAAGTAATGGTCGTAGCGAGTGCTACGGACCACGGGACTAGCCTACAGGTGTCAAGACAAGACAGAACACGGAAAGCCAGACATGACAAGACAAGACACGAAAGGGTTCACGCCTTTTCGGTTCGAGGGGGATCAGATCCTCTTGCTGCTTGCACGCTCAACCCTACCCCAAAAACCCCAAGAATCGTGACAGGACAAGGGATCACTTGCTCTAGCTTGACAAGTGTCCTATTGCTCTATGAGCTGTGTATCAATACATGGGATCACCTGCTCTAGCTTGACAGGTGCCCAATTGCCCATCGGGCTGTGAACTAGTACAAGGGATCACTCGCTCTGGCTAGGCGAGTGCCCTATTGCCCAGTGGGCTGTGCAAACGGAACGAGACAAGACACGACAAAACAGGAGGGGTTATACTATGGTGTCCACAACTCACTCACGCGCATGTCAATCCTATGATGTCAAAATTGTTGTTGTTGGACTCAGATTTCGTTGTCAAATCTGAGCCATCAGGGCGTCCCGGACGCTATCATTTCACGTCCGGTTCTCGTGGTTCAAAATGTCTAATCTAGCAAGACTAGGGCCTAAGCATGGCCAAGAGCGCAAGTGGTACACTTGCCTGTGGTGGCGAGTGCGTCGTCTCCCTGGTACGCCTCGTCCAAACGTCTCGTCGGCGGAAAAACGTCTGAAAATCGTGACACGGCGACGGTGTCAGTTCACGATTCAGAATTCCTATTAGGGTTGTGTCTAGGTTATCGGGACTAACCTAATCGTCAAAAATCACATTTTTAATGTATTTAGCCTAGTCGACGATCTACCCTATGTGCACATGCGAGAAGTCCATTCGTCGATTTATCTACGGTTGCGCAACGTTTTAAAGAGGATCGGAAAGTAAATTTAATTTGATTAGGTTGTTGATTTTAATTAGGGTTTGATTATCTATTGTGTGGGTTACTACGAATTTAGGGGACCAACCTGAAAATGACGATTACACGAAGATCCGGCGTCAGATCTGGAAAGGTGGAAACTTTGCGTCGTCCAGAAATTCCTAGGCCGTGGGTAGCGCAGCGAGGAATGTTGATTGTTGATGATGACGTTGGCCTCCGAAGGTGATGACGAAGATCTTGGCATCTCCCAGGGTCGTCGTCGCTAGAACTAAGGTTGGATCGTCACGCGAAGAGACGGCGGCCGGAGCTTGGCTGTGGATCTCAGATCTGAGAGGGTGGCCGGCTGTTTGTGGGAAAACAGGAAGGAGAAGAAGAAACGGGAGAAAGAAAGAGGAAGGAGGAAGAAGGAAGAAGATGAAAATGAAGGGGGGGGGAAGACCTTGGAGAAGGTGGGGGCAAAGGAGGAGGAAGGAGAGGCAAGGAAAGGGAAGGAGATGAGTTCGGGAAACAAACAACTCAAAAACAATGAGGAGGAATGAAGAGCAGCCGCACGTTTAAATAAGAAAACGAAACGGTGGCTAGGTCAAAACTAGGGTTTCGGGGGTCAGTTAGTCGGTCTGAGAAGGGTGGTTGACCGACTAGTTTGGGAACTAGTCGGTCGGTCGTCTAACTGTGACCGACTAAAAGGCAAACAGAGAACAGTGTCGGTACAGGGTTCGTAGATTTAGTCGGTCTATGAAGGCTCTTCGACCGACTAGTTTGCAACCTATTCGGTCGGCCAGTGTTCATTGACCGACTAAAGGGTAAAAGTGGTCGACAGGAAGTTTTGAAAATTAGTCGGTCTGAGAAGAAAACTTAACCGACTAGTTCATCAACTAGTCGGTCGGTATTCATTTTTAAACTGACTAAAAAATAAACAGTAACTCGACTGCATGAAATGATCTCTAACTTAGTCGGTCTATGAAGGAGTGTTGACCGACTAGTTTGGCAACTAGTCAGTCGGTGGATGAACTTAGACCGACTAAGGGTAAATAGTAACTCAAGGGAAAAACCTGACAGAAACTAGTCGGTCCATGAATAGTTTCTGACCAACTAGATTGACATCTAGTCGGTCGGTCCTTGTTCTTGAACCGACTAGAATGCACACCAAGTCTCCAAATGGAGTGTGAAGCTTCGGCATGGGTTCTAGGGACTCCTAAGATGGGTCCGGCTCCAAGACAAGAGCGTCATGAAGCACGCTCAGCTCCAGATAGGGGAAAGAATACGGAAAAGAAAAGAAAGAAGACGAACAATCACACACACACACACATATATATAAATATTATCATAAAAAAACCAGCCGTTACATCCTACCCACCTTAAGAATATTCCGCCCTCGGAATTTCTTTCAGAATAGGTGAGGATAACGCTCTCTCATCTCATCCTCTCTCTCCCAGGTGTACTCTCCAGGTGATCCGTGATGCCACATCACTCTCACCAGGTCGACTACCTTATTCCTCAACTGCTTCTGTCGACGGTCCAAAATCTGCACAGGCTGCTGGTCATATGTCAGGTCCGGACAGACCGTGATCTCTGAGAAATCCACCGTGTGCGATGGATCACTGACGTACCGACGTAACTGAGATACGTGAAAAACGTCGTGAACCCCCACCAAAGATGGTGGTAGAGCAAGGCGGTAGGCCACTACTCCCACACGCTCCAGCACATCGAAAGGTCCGATGTACCTCGGACTCAGCTTCCCCTTCTTCCCGAATCGAATAACTCCGCGATTCGGAGAAATCTTTAGGAAGACGTGGTCTCCAGGCTGAAACTCCAAAGGTCTCCTCTTGGCATCTGCCCAATGCTTGAAACGATCATGAGCAACTCTGAGCTTCTCCCTGATGTCTCTCACGACATCCACAGCTTCCACTATCATCTCTGGACCCAACAGCTCCCGATCTCCAATGTCATCCCAGCTCAGTGGTGATCGACATTTCCTCCCATATAAGGCAGCAAACGGCTCCATGCCAATGCTCGCCTGGTAGCTGTTGTTATAAGAAAACTCCACCAAATGGAGATGGTCCTACCAAGATCCCTTCAAATCGAGCGTGCAAGCTCGCAGCATATCCTCTAGAATCTGAATAGTCCTCTCGGACTGGCCATCAGTCTGCGGGTGGTACGCCGTGCTGAAACTCAAACTCGTACCCAAATGCTCCTGCAGACTTCTCCAGAACTGAGATGTGAATCTCGTATCTCTGTCAGACACGATGCTCACGGGGACACCATGCAAGCGTATAATCTCCTGCACGTACACGGCCTACGTCACAACTAACCCAAGGAGGAAAATCAAAATGATGTAAAAAAAGAAATTTTACCTCTAGATACTTCCTCGCCAAAGCTTCCGTAGACTGGCCCACTCGGAAAGGAATGAATTGCGTAGACTTAGTCAACCGATCAACGATCACCCAGACTGCGTCGTTCTGTTTCGGGGTCCGAGGTAAACCAGTCACGAAATCCATCGTAATATGTTGCCACTTCCACTCCAGAATAGGAAGCGGTTGCAGTAACCTAGCAGTACGACGGTGCTCGGCCTTCACCTGTTGGCATATCAAACACTTGGCAACGCTCCGTGCCACACTCCTCTTCATGCCAATCCACCAGTAATTCAGTCGAAGGTCCTTATACATCTTGGTGCCACCAGGATGTATAGAATAAGGTGAGCTATGAGCCTCGCTCAAAAGCTCCTCCCGAACATCACCCGCAGGTACGCAGAGTCTGCTACCGTACTACAGCGAACCATCCTCATGAATCACAAACTCCGCACGTAATCCAGCTTCAACCTGCCTCCTGATCCTCTACAACTTCGGATCTCCTGCCTGTGCTGCCTTGATGCGATCCACGATCATGGACTGAATCTGCAAATTCATGAAAGAATGAACCACACCAGGTAGGACAACCTCCAAATCCATCTCCTTCAGCCCCTGCTGAATCCTCCAGTCAGCAGTATGCATCATAGCAGTAGGATGTCTACTCAAGGCATCCGTCACTACGTTCACCTTCCCCGGATGATACTGCAGATCTATCTCATAGTCAGCCATAAGCTCCAACCATCATCTCTGACGCATGTTGAGCTCCTTCTGCGTGAATATGTACTTCAAACTTTTGTGATCGGTGAAAATCTTCACGCTCTCACTCAGTAAGAAGTGCCTCCAAATCTTCAATGCAAAGATCACCGCTGCCAACTCCAGATCGTGCGTCGGGTAATTCTTCTCGTGCGTCCTCAGCTGGCGAGAAGCATACGTGACCACATGGCCATGCTGATGCAGAACGCATCCTAAGCCCTTCCCTGATGCATCACAATATACTTCGAAACCTCCGCTTCGATCCGGTACTGACAAAACTGGTGCTGAGGTCAACCTCGCCTTCAAGATACTGAAAGCCTCCTCACAAGCATCAGACCACTGAAACTCCACATCCTTCCTCGTCAGCTTCGTCATTGGCTCAGCAATCTTCGAGAAATCCTTGATGAACCGCCGATAATAGCCTGCTAAACCAAGGAAGCTCCTGATGTCGGATGCTGACTACAGAGTCGGCCAATCTCGAACTGCTCTGACCTTCTCCAGATCCACATATATGCCATCACCGGTCACCACGTGTCCCAGAAACGTGACTCTGTCTAGCCAGAACTCGAACTTGCCATAATTGGCATACAACTTGTGTCGCCTCAGCGTCTCCAACACTGTCCTCAGATGACAGTTGTGCTCCTCTTCAGACTTCGAGTAAATAAGAATGTCGTCGATGAAAATCACAATAAACTTATCCAAGAAGTCGTAGAAAATCAAGTTCATAAGGTTCATGAACACAGCTGGAGCATTAGTCACACCGAAAGGCATTACCACAAACTCATAGTGCCCGTACTTCGTCCGGAAAGCTGTCTTCGGAATGTCATCTTTCTTCACCTTCAGCTGATGATATCCGCTCCTCAAATCCAACTTCAAGAAAACTCTCGAACCTCCCAGCTGATCAAAAATGTCATTGATGCACGGCAGCGGATACTTGTTCTTCACGGTGACAGCATTCAATCCTCGATAATCCACGCACATCCTGCATGACCCATCCTTCTTCTTCACAAGCAACACAGGTGCACCCCACGGTGACACACTAGGGTGGATGAAACCCTTCTGCAACAACTCATCCAACTGCTTCCGCAGCTCCTCAAGCTCCGCAGGAGCCATCCGATACGGTGCCTTCGATATCGGCTGCGCACCCGGCATCAGATCGATACCGAACTCCAAAGCCCTGTCGGGTGGTAGACCCGAGATATCCTCCGAAAAGACGTCGTCAAAGTCTCTAACAACCGTTGGTCGGTCAATCTCCATCTCCATCTGCAACGCTGCAACGATCGGCACCTCCGGCTTGGCCCGAAATCTGATGGGCCCAAGCGACTCATTTCTGCTGCGGAACTCGAACTCCGGATGGCCTGGAATCCAGAAACCCACTCTCTTGCTGTGACAATCGATCGAAGCGTGGAAATCTCCCAGCCAATCGATGCCCAGGACGACATCGAAATGCGGCAGATCGTGGACGATGAAATCTGCATATAACTCATGTCCGCTAACCACTAAGGGAATCGACCGACATCCCAGGTTCACAGTCACCACTCCGTTCCCTATGGTGATGTCCCAACACTTAGTAAGTGTGTGGGAAGGAATGGAGTGCTTTGTCATAAACCTCCGGGATATGATGCACATGGATGCACCAGAGTCAAACAAAGCCAAAGCAGGGTGAGAGGACACAAGAATGGTGCCTAAGAAAACAAGGGGTCTAAGGTCAAACACTACTCTAACAATCAAACAAACAAACAACACTAACAAGAATAGCAATACAATATAGTTATGAAAAGGAACGACTAGATCAAGATGTTACCTCTAATCACCCCATCCAGCTCCTAAGTCTCCACAGCAGTCATAGTATAGGCCGGCCTCGGAGGCTGCACCGCTCGCTGGTATAGCTGCCTCTGTGGCACCAAGGGTGGTCCACGAACGGCAGGTTCTCTCTGAACTGGGGCAGGCGCCCTCATCTGCAACGGGACTGGCGCTCCAACAACAGCACTGCGGGCTCTCGGACAATCCTTCGCAGCATGCGAAGCATCGCCACAAAGTAGACACAGACCCAGCTTCCTCCTACAGTTGGTCTGAACATGCCCGGGCTTGACGCAGAAATGGCATGGACCCTTGCTCTGCTGCTGCACTAGTGCTCTAGGTCTCTTGAATGACACAGTCTGGACTGGCCTCATCATCGGCCTGGCAGGTGGCTGGTACTGCTCCATAGGGCGCTTTCCTCTGTCCTCTGGAGTGTCAGGCAGGTGCGAAATCGTCTCATGATTCTTCGCAGCATCTAACACCTCCCTCATAGTCGAGAAACTAGTAGAGGACATGGAAGCCTGGACCTTCGGACGAAGTCCCTGATGGAACCGCTCAGCTCGGTTCTCCTCCTTCTTCACCATGTGTGGGGCAAAACGGCTCAGCATCTCGAACTCAGCCTCATACTCATCGATTGTCATGTCCCTCTGCTTCAGATCCACGAATCTGGCCATCACCTCTCTCCTAGCTGCCTTGGTGAAGTACTTCTCCTTGAACATGTGGCGAAAAGTCTTTCACTCCACAGGCTTCTGCAGACGCCTCTCCTCAATGCTCCACCAGTTTCGGGCAATCTCAGTCAGCTGCATCTTCGCGATCTCCACCCGAGTCTCATCTGGAATCTTGGCAGCAACCAACTTCTCCTCAGTGCTCTGGATCCACTCATCGGCACCCAGAGGTCCTTCCTTCCCAGAGAAGGTCTTCGGCTGAAGCTCGTTGAACTGCTTCACTACTGGAGCAGCTCGCGGAGCAGGCGGAGGTGGAGGTGGTGCAACAGGTGGGGCCCGGGCAACACGGTTGGACTGCTGCACCAGCTGATGCTGCACCTCAAGCATCTCTCGCATCACACCAAGGAACTGACGGAACTCTCCGCCCTGGTCTTCCTGAATCCGATCTCCAGCGCTCCCCGATCGGGTAGTACGTCGCCCTGCCATCCTATTGACAAAAGACGTAGGTTAGACTCGTACAATGTTTGAATATCAAAGTGAATGTCCTTACTCTTACTGTTCTGTACTTGCAGGAAAATTAGGACGTGGGACCTGAATGGGCCACCACTAAAACCTGTCACGCACTGCTTCCCAAAACAGCGGAGGCGGAGCGTGACTAGGCCCGCTTAGGCCAGAGCTACGGAGCCCTGACCCAATAAGCGTCTGAGTGGTACCAAGAAGAAGGTACAGGTCCCTGCATGTTAGTACAGAACAATAAAAGTACAAGAAGGAAAGAACATCACATTTTTATTCTAACATATCAAGAGTACCAAGTCTCAACGCCCGAAGGGCTACAACAGCAGAAAAGTAAATCTAATGGTGCAAGCACCCAACCTAGACAAGGAAACAAAAGGTGCTACGCACCCAACTAAAAGTAATCAACGTCTCTAGAAACTGCAACGAGAAGTCTCTAGCTCTGGTCCTCCTCAGGGTCGTACTCAGGATCGACGCTATCTGGCTCCATGTCAGCTGGCAAGACAGTCTCCCCAACATACTCTGGCTCAATCCCTGACGTACAACACCAAAAGAAGTAACTGTACGTCAGGTAAGGTCTACAAGAAAAGGTTAGACCAAACTGCAAGTGCACCAATTACTTAACAACGTTTTACTGGTTGATTAACATGCTGAGGTTTTAACAACAGAAGTACACGTTACAGGAAAGTAAACATGACAAGTAATGGTCGTAGCGAGTGCTACCGACCATGGGACTAGCCTACAGGTGTCAAGACAAGACAGAACATGGAAAGCCAGACAAGACAAGACAAGACACGAAAGGGTTCACGCCTTTTCGGTTCGAGGGGGATCAGACCCTCTTGCCGCTTGCACGCTCAACCCTACCCCAAAAACCCCAAGAATCGTGACAGGACAAGGGATCACTTGCTCTAGCTTGACAAGTGTCCTATTGCTCTCTGAGCTGTGTATCAATACATGGGATCACCTGCTCTAGCTTGACAGGTGCCCAATTGCCCATCGGGCTGTGAACTAGTACAAGGGATCACTCGCTCTGGCTAGGCGAGTGCCCTATTGCCCAGTGGGCTGTGCAAACGGAACGGGACAAGACACGACAAAACAGGAGGGGTTATACTATGGTGTCCACAACTCACTCACGCGCATGTCAATCCTATGATGTCAAAATTGTTGTTGTTGGACTCAGATTTCGTTGTCAAATCTGAGCCATCAGGGCGTCCCGGACGCTATCATTTCACGTCCGGTTCTCGTGGTTCAAAATGTCTAATCTAGCAAGACTAGGGCCTAAGCATGGCCAAGAGCGCAAGTGGTACACTTGCCTGTGGTGGCGAGTGCGTCGTCTCCCTGGTACGCCTCGTCCAAACGTCTCGTCGGCGGAAAAACGTCTAAAAATCGTGACACGGCGACGGTGTCAGTTCACGATTCAGAATTCCTATTAGGGTTGTGTCTAGGTTATCGGGACTAACCTAATCGTCAAAAATCACATTTTTAATGTATTTAGCCTAGTCGACGATCTACCCTATGTGCACATGCGAGAAGTCCATTCGTCGATTTATCTACGGTTGCGCAACGTTTTAAAGAGGATCGGAAAGTAAATTTAATTTGATTAGGTTGCTGATTTTAATTAGGGTTTGATTATCTATTGTGTGGGTTACTACGAATTTAGGGGACCAACCTGAAAATGACGATTACACGAAGATCCGGCGTCAGATCTGGAAAGGTGGAAACTTTGCGTCGTCTAGAAATTCCTAGGCCGTGGGTGGCGCAGCGAGGAATGTTGATTGTTGATGATGACGTTGGCCTCTGAAGGTGATGACGAAGATCTTGGCATCTCCCAGGGTCGTCGTCGCTAGAACTAAGGTTGGATCGTCACGCGAAGAGACGACGGCCGGAGCTTGGCTGTGGATCTCAGATCTGAGAGGGTGGCCGGCTGTTTGTGGGAAAACAGGAAGGAGAAGAAGAAACGGGAGAAAGAAAGAGGAAGGAGGAAGAAGGAAGAAGATGAAAATGAAGGGGGGGAAGACCTTGGAGAAGGTGGGGGCAAAGGAGGAGGAAGGAGAGGCAAGGAAAGGGAAGGAGATGAGTTAGGGAAACAAACAACTCAAAACAATGAGGAGGAATGAAGAGCAGCCGCACGTTTAAATAAGAAAACGAAACGGTGGCTAGGTCAAAACTAGGGTTTCGGGGGTCAGTTAGTCGGTCTGAGAAGGGTGGTTGACCGACTAGTTTGGGAACTAGTCGGTCGGTCGTCTAACTGTGACCGACTAAAAGGCAAACAGAGAACAGTGTCGGTACAGGGTTCGTAGATTTAGTCGGTCTATGAAGGCTCTTCGACCGACTAGTTTGCAACCTATTCGGTCGGCCAGTGTTCATTGACCGACTAAAGGGTAAAAGTGGTCGACAGGAAGTTTTGAAAATTAGTCGGTCTGAGAAGAAAACTTAACCGACTAGTTCATCAACTAGTCGGTCGGTATTCGTTCTTAAACTGACTAAAAAATAAACAGTAACTCGACTGCATGAAATGATCTCTAACTTAGTCGGTCTATGAAGGAGTGTTGACCGACTAGTTTGGCAACTAGTCAGTCGGTGGATGAACTTAGACCGACTAAGGGTAAATAGTAACTCAAGGGAAAAACCTGACAGATACTAGTCGGTCCATGAAGAGTTTCTGACCAACTAGATTGACATCTAGTCGGTCGGTCCTTGTTCTTGAACCGACTAGAATGCACACCAAGTCTCCAAATGGAGTGCGAAGCTTCGGCATGGGTTCTAGGGACTCCTAAGATGGGTCTGGCTCCAAGACAAGAGCGTCATGAAGCACGCTCAGCTCCAGACAGGGGAAAGAATATGGAAAAGAAAAGAAAGAAGACGAACAATCACATATATATAAAAATAAATATCATCATACAAAAACCAGCCGTTACAAGTTTTGACGACTTAGTTCCTCTAGATCCTGAGATTAACGCAACTGTGAGGTGTCTGAACACCGAGAGAAGAAGAAGGGAAGAGATTACCTCCATGGACGAAAATATCACTCTACAGAAGTCCTTGTTTGAGTACTCAATGCCGTCGACTGGGTCCACCTCCAGCATCCGACCTCCGGCCATCACGACTGGAAATTTCGAGCTGAAGCCATCACTGTTGGATTGGATCCAGCAGGACCAGTTCTCTGGAGCTCCTATGGAGAGTCCTATCGAGCACCTGGACTCATTTCTGGAGAAGTGCGAGACTTTCAGAATCAATGGCGTGTCAACCGAAGCAATTCGGTTGAGGTTGTTCCCATTCTCTCTGCGGGACAAAGTAAGGCAATGGCTGAAGGGGAAGGACCCTGTACATTTACAACCTGGGAGAAGCTTTCAAATGCATTCCTAACCAAGTTCTTTCCTCCAGGGAAGACAATGAAGCTAAGGAGCGAGATCTCCTCCTTCTCCCAGGGCAGCCATGAATCATTGCATGAAGCATGGATGAGTTTTAAGGAAATGCTAAGAAAATGCCCTCACCATGAGCTTCCCTGCTGGCAGATTATAAACTTGTTCTACAATGGGCTAAGGAACGACTTAAAGTCCTCAATGGATGCAGCGGTTGGAGGATCCTTCATGTCAAGGAATGAAGAAGATGCCGATAATATTTTTGAAAATATGGCATCGAACAATGAAAGGTGGAGCGACGAGCGCTCCACACCAAAATTTAGAGGAATGCACTAGGTGGAAGAAGTAGATAAACTATCTAGCAAATTTGACTTGCTTTCCATCCAGACCTCAGCATTTATGGTGGGGGCCGGTGGCGCCAACACTCAGCATGTAACAGCGGTTGAAACTGAACCAATGGGAGAATTTGATAGTGGAGATATATCGGCACCAGTGGATCAGGCGAGTGCACTATTTTACAATCCTACGGGAAATGTACCCTATCCATCGAGGACAAGTTCCAATCCCACATATTCTCCTAACAATTGGAACCACCCGAACTTCACCTATAGGGCGCTGTATCAGCAACCTCAGCTCAGCAGTAGCTATATCAGCCCCATCCACCTCAACAGCAGATATATCAGCAGTACCCTCCTAGAAATTAGTAGCCCCCGCCTCAGCAGCAACAATACAACCAACGGGTGGTCTCTCCTATCGAAAACCTCCTTACTCAGTATATATCAAATCAGGAGAACAACCTACAGCTGTAGATTGGGCAAAAGTCTTTGTCAGATCAAGTGACCCAGCTGGGGTTGCTGTTGAGTATTGATTCTCCGGATTTGGTTTTGATGATGAGCAAACATAAATATCGTGAACTAACTCTTTGTGAGCGCAGTTATGGAGATCGTCGCCAAATTACTTTGTACATCTCAAGCGACGTCTCAAGACTTCTCAAAGCACGTGATCGTGTGCCTGAAGCTTTGTTGAAGCTCAAGGAGTATTATTGAAGTCAAGATATTCGGATTGAAGCTTTGAAGACGGTTCGTCATGTTTAATTTATTGTCTTCTAGCTTCATCGTATAGAATGTTAAGCCTTGAGTAGGTCTTACATTATTAGAGCTAGGATTATCATAGAAGCCCATAGAATCTTTTTCGAAGCCTTATGCTTCATTTCGCGACTTCTAGTGCATGTTAGTTGGTTCAAGAAGAAGAACCAACCGACTAGATGGCAATCTAGTCGGTCGGCAATCCTTTTTGAACCGACTAGATATCCTACTCCAATTCAGCTCATTCACTGTTGACCAATTAGTCGGTCCAAGAAGGTTCATCGACCGACTAGTTGTCAAACTAGTCGGTTTGGAATCCTTCTTAGACCGACTAGTTATATCTTCATTTTCACAGCCTGAGCTACTGTTTATCATTAGTCGGTCCAAGAACATCCATCTACCGACTAGTTGAGAAACTAGTCGGTTGGAATTTGTTCTTAGACCGACTAGTTCTCTTGTGTTCAGCTTATTGTTTTTCAACTCTTAGTCGGTCAAAGAACACTTACCGACCGACTAGTTGTCAAACTAGTCGGTTGGCAAGTCTTCTTAGACCGACTAGTTCTATATTCCCTGAACTATCTTTCTTGGCTGTCAACCTCTTAGTCGGTCCAAGAAGAATCACCGACCGACTAGTTGCAAAACTAATCGGTCAGTGATCCTTCTTAGACCGATTAACCTGCTTCAGAATAGAGCCGTCGGGGCATTTATTGCCACGAATTTTGTGACCGTTTTGTCTCTTCCATATATAAGGTTATGTGCTTCCAATCAGGGATTCAAGGCTAATAATAGAGACATTTTCACATCCAAGAGAGGAGCCATTCAATCTTATTTCCAAGCTCGCTCTTCTCACAAGAATCTCTCCCTCAACTTCTTGAGCCCTAATTCCTCAAGAGAGATTCTCTTCATTGTGAGCCACTCAAGCTAGGAGCTTGAATCCAAGTCACCAATCTCTCCCTAGCCACATATTGCTGGTCATCTTGGTGGAGCTAGGGTTTGGTGCTTGCTTCTCCCTCAAAATCCTTCTTGCCCTAAAATCTGTAAGTTTTACTCAAGGCATAGGATTTTGTTGGTAAGTGTTTTATATTTCATTTACATTGATATTGCAAGTTGTTCTCTCGGTTGTGAGAGAAGTTTGTGATCCCGGTTTGTGGGAATCACATTTTCATTTGTGTATGATTTGATCTTGTAGTGGTTTTCTACAAGAATTTCATAGTGCAAATTTGAGTTAGAGGATTCTAACTTAAGTATCCGGAGGGGATCCGGGTGGTTGGGACGTAGGATCACCGGGAACAAGTCGGGGAGACTTGGGTGGATCCGAACCCGTTATATCTCTTTGTTTGCGTTGCTTATTTCTTGTTGTTTGTAGTTATTCCGCATTGTTGTTTGTGTTTGCACAATAATTAGGAATAATACTCTTGATTATTTTAAAGTACTATTCACCCCCCTCTAGTACTTGTGCAGTAGCTACGCAGGGCATTACATTTGGTATCAGAGCCAAGTTCATAGCTATGTCTACCAACGACAATAAGACCGTTCGTCCACCTTCAGACTATAGCACCTTCAGGAACCGTGAAGGAGCTTCTTCGGTGATGGAAGGACACTCCTCAACTAGGCCTCCTTTCTTCAACGGTACCAATTACGGGTACTGGAAATGCCGGATGGAAACATTCCTCCGGAGCACTTCACTATGGAGAACCACGATGACGGAGTATGTCGAGCCCGTCGAAGAAGATTTTGCGAAGTGGACTACCGCGGAGGTCGCCGCGGAGGTAACCAATGCCAAGGCAATGAACGCCTTGCAATGTGCTTTGGAGCCCGAAGACTTCAACAAGATATACACATGTAAGAGTGCATATCAAATCTGGAACTCACTCCTCATCTTGCATGAAGGAACGAGTAGGGTAAGAGACTCCAAACTCACCGTTGTTAATAAAGATTACGAATTATTTCATATGCAACAGGGTGAGAAGATGAAGGAGTACTATGCTCGCTTCGTTGACATTACCAACGAGTTGGAGGCTCTTGGAAAGACCTACACCCAAAAGGAGAAAGTCTCAAAGATTATTGACGGACTTACTTCTTGTTGGGAAAAGCGTACCTTCGCCATCGAGGAAGGTAACGATATGAATAAGTATACTGTCGTACAACTAATGGGTACCTTGATGTCTTATGAGGTACGCAAGGACAGTAAACTAAAGATGCAGGACAAGATGAAGTCGTACTTGAAGCAAGAAGAGCCAAAGAAAAAGGTGATTGCGTTCAAGGCCGCTCCATCTACATCTACCGATGATGAAGAATCGGAAGACGAGTTGGACATAGAAGCTTTGGCCGATTTGGCAAAGAAGTTCAACCGATTCTTCCGAAAAGGTAAGTTTAGGAATAAATCTAAATTTAGTTCGACTAATGCCTCCACTCCTTTGTGTTATAAATGCAACAATCCAGGACACATCAAGCCGGATTGTCCTCTCAACAAACACAAGGAGAAGTGGAAGGCACCCAAGTGCGACAAGTCGAGAAGGTACAAGAAAGGGCTTGTCGGCTCATTCACCGACTCCGAAGAGGACTCCTCAAGTGGAGAGCCGGATGATGAACAAGTGGAGAAAGCAAACATGTGCTTCATGGCTAGAGAGGAACATGATCAAGAGTCCTCCTCCGATGAAAGCGAGGATGAAAGTGAGGATGAAGGCGATGAGGTAACTATGGATGAACTTAGATTAGCTAACGAACAACTTTGGTCTAAGTTTTCTAAATTGGCTAGTAGATATATTAAGATTAAAGATGAGCTAACTAGTCTCCAAAACTCACATAAGCCTATCATCATCAACAACGACACCGTTGTAGAAGGGTTGAGAAATGAGATCGTAAATCTCAAATCTCAACTTGAGCATGTTCATATTGAGAATTCGGATGAACACGAGATAACGGATTGGATTTCTCGAAACTCAACTTTGAGTATTGAGAATGAGAATCTCAAGTCTCGTGTTTATGTACTCACATCGCAAGTGTCCACCTTGGATGCTTCTATGCATTCTCTCACCGAGAAGTATGAGTGCAAATTAGGCCGAATTAACAAATTCAATAAAGGTAAGGGCCATTTGGATAATATCCTAAATGATTTACTTCCGGCCAATCATCGCATTGGATTGGGGTATAAGATGGGAGAATCATCCAAATCGTCTACCACCTTTGTTAGGCCAACTTTCGATGCCTCAACGATTGGGAGCAAACACTCCATTGGTAGTTCATCTACCAATGGTGCTTCCACTTCGTACGACCCTCGTTTGGAAGGAAACCCACTTTGGGTGGACCTCCAAAGAATGGTCATGCATTTATGTACACCAATACCATGCCACATAGGAACACACCTCCTACTCCACATGTTCACATGTATGATGATTTTTATGCTCCACGTCCACGAGCACGTGCACACCATGTGAGACACCCTCACGCACGTGTTCCTCCACTTGCATATGTTCATCCACATTACTATCATATGAACAATTATCATAATGCACCATTCCATCATGTGCCATATGCTTATCCACGACATGCATTTCCTAGGCCATTCCCTCGTAGGCCACATGCATCACATAGAAATCAACAACGTATGCATGCTCCCAATAGGAATAGGGCTCCCAAGTCATTCACTATTTGGGGCCCGAAGGACACAAGCATGCATGAAAAACAAGCATATATTAATTTGAATTTCATGAATGTTGTGCACAATGATGATTTTGTTGGGAAGTCTAAGTCCAATTGGACTTGGCTTCCAAAGGTCTAATCTCTTAGGACCCAATGTCCTTAGGTACCATGGAATGATCTTCTTATCTTCTGGCACTCAAGAAATGGAGAAGGAGCAACAAATCTAAATTTAGCTCAAAGAATTGTGTTTTCTAGGTTCAATCCACCGTGGGATACCAACCCTACCAACTCCTTGATTTGCAAAGATTTTCATTCAAAGGGAGTTGATGGTGCTTAAGTGATGCACCAAAGTAGGGGGAGCTTAATGTTGTAAGTATATTCTTACATTTGGTATCCATGTGTGTTGAATGCATGTAGATGTCACTGTGTGTTTTAGACTATCTCATGCATATCTTGATGCTAGTTTTGAGCTGATGTTATAATTCTTATCTTTCTTATACTCCTGGCATTCCATGCTTTTTATTGACTCATTTAGTGAGTATCTCTTTTGGAATGCATGCTAGTTCTAGAATTGTGTATGCCAAATGTGTTATGAAGTTCTATCTATTTTTGGCATAACACTTTTGTGTGATATAGATATTTGATATTCATATTTTTTTAATCACCTTGTCACCTCAGATCACACACTTCACTTAGATTTGGTATGCTTAACCTTTGTGATTCTTTTCGATCGATGTTGTGACATTTGGTGCTGTATGATGTGTACATCATGTTGCCATTCGTTTCTTGTGCACATTTTATTTATGTCTCTGATATTGATTTCGTCGCTCGACGCTTATATGGATTTAATAGATTTTTTTGTATGAAAACATAGAATTGTTTTCCATGCACTCAATTTGTTAGGAATGTTGATATTGGAGAGTATGTTCCATAACTCAATTCGTGAAATTGATTTGAGTTTTGCTAATTTCATTTTTCGATTTTCGACTTTGGTCTCATTGGCACGCTTTGATTTTCTTCGTTATTTTACATTGGTGTCATTTGGACAGTGGTCGTATTCTTCGACTCCCGTGCTTTTATTTTATTTTAGCCATTGTTGTTGTCGTTGATCTCCTCCCGCTCTTTTTGCTAATGCCAAAGGGAGAGAGAATTAATAATGACGATGTGCTAAATGATAATTTAAAGCAATTTACCATGAATCTAATTTGATATGTTAGATTCAGGGGGAGTTAAGATATAAAAATGGATTTAGATCCTAAATTGCAATACTTAAGTTCATGTTTTATACTTTCCTCGTCTGCTTGATGCGTATGATTTTTATTGAATACGGAACTAACGTGTCATCAATGCAGGGGGAGTAAGTAAATTTCTTTTGAATCATTATTATTGATTATTATTTATGTTGGTTTGTCATCACCAAAAAGGGGGAGAATGTTGAGTATTGATTCCCCGGATTTGGTTTTGATGATGAGCAAACATAAATATTGTGAACTAACTCTTTCTGAGCGCAGTTATGGAGATCGTCGCCAAATTACTTCGTACATCTCAAGCGATGTCTCAAGACTTCTCAAAGCGCGTGATCGTGTGCCTGAAGCTTCGTTGAAGCTCAAGGAGCATTATTGAAGTCAAGAGATTCGGATTGAAGCTTTGAAGACGGTTCATCATGTTTAATTTATTGTCTTCTAGCTTCATCGTATAGAATGTTAAGCCTTGAGTAGGTCTTACATTATTAGAGCTAGGATTATCATAGAAGCCCATAGAATCTTTCCCGAAGCCTTATGCTTCATTTCGCAGCTTCTAGTGCATGTTAGTTGGTTCAAGAAGAAGAACCAACCGACTAGATGGCAATCTAGTCGGTCGGTAATCCTTCTTGAACCGACTAGATATCCTACTCCAATTCAGCTCATTCACTGTTGACCAATTAGTCGGTCCAAGAAGGTTCACCGACCGACTAGTTGTCAAACTAGTCGGTTTGGAATCCTTCTTAGACCGACTAGTTATATCTTCATTTTCACAGGCTGAGCTACTGTTTATCATTAGTCGGTCCAAGAACATCCATCGACCGACTAGTTGAGAAACTAGTCGGTTGGAATTTGTTCTTAGACTGACTAGTTCTCTTGTGTTCAGCTTATTGTTTTTCAACTCTTAGTCGGTCAAAGAACACTCACCGACCGACTAGTTGTCAAACTAGTCGGTTGGCAAGTCTTCTTAGACCGACTAGTTCTATATTCCCTGAACTATCTTTCTTGGCTGTCAACCTCTTAGTCGGTCCAAGAAGAATCACCGATCGACTAGTTGCAAAACTAATTGGTCAGTG
>JAULAV010002405.1:0-15792 GCA_030789695.1 Scilla litardierei
AAGTCTGCAACATTGAGATTCGCGATTCACAGAGATGCATGACGATCCATAGTGGGGATTCCCTAGCCCTAGGCATCTTTATTATATTGAATTTGAATCGATATTTATCCAACATCTTTATCACCGACACCGACATCCATCACTATTGTCATTACATCACATCATAACCACATCCACCAATAAACCTTAGTAGTCGGGCCAACCTAGGATAAATTGGAGCCAACACCATCTCCTCGTGTTCAATACCCGCTCGCCACTACACCGTGCGCTTGCGGTAAAACTAGGACTGTCTCCCGGGTGTGTATCCGGGGGCCGATCATCCTACTTTATTAAAAGAAAATAACATGCATAAAGAAAAAATTACTAAAATAGAAACTGAAAACAGAGAGCTTAATGAAAAGATGTGCATGTTAAAGAATGAAACCAAAGATCTTAAAGGAAAAATGATTGAGTTTGAAAAGAAAGCTGAAAATGTGAAAAAGAATGAAGAGGATAATAAGAAGGCTTTCATTAGTAAATGCACTTTGCTTGTGAATGAAAATCTTTATCTAAAATCCAAAGTCACGGATCTAGAATTGTCCATAAAGAAATTCGGTATTGGGAAATAATCTTTGGATATAATTCTTGGAAACCAAATACATGGCAATAATAGGCGTGGGCTTGGATATGATTTGAAATATGTTTAAAAGCCAAAATGTAAGAAGGTTCACAATGAGCCAACCAAAGTTAGAAATATTCATGCAAATTGCTTTACATGTGGTTGTGTTGGTCATACTTCTCATTATTGCATATATATGAACAACAACATAAAATTTAAACAAATATGGGTTCCTAACAGTTTGATGACCAACATGAGTGGACCTTGTTGGATTCCAAGGTCATACATAACATCTTCTGTGTAGGTAAGATGGAGGGGCGAGGAACTACGGATTGGACGTCACATTTCATTGAAGGTCCTTAGCTAAATGACAACACGCAAGTATGGTCTCTTGCTTGAGCGTAATGAATACCTTCATAGTTTTTTTGGTGTGCTCTTCATTTTAGCTTGTGTGTGATTCATTTTTTGTGTGTTTATTTTTGATGTGCTTGATTTTTTATTATGTGCTAGTATTTTCTTGTTAAGAGGCTTTAATTCATTATAGACAAAAAATGAAAAATACAAAAAGCTGAAAAAAAATTGGTGCTTAATATGTATCTTTCTTGTGAATCTTTAAATTGATATTAATGAATGATATTCATATCCATGTAGAAATAGATGTATTATTGTTATAACTACATGTGCATGTTTGAATTTCTAAATAACCATGACATGTTTAATGATTTAATTAATCTGATTTCTACACCTACACTATCACTTCCACAAGTATTAAATGTTTTTGTACATACGGAGACACCTCCCATGAAATATTGGAAAGTGAATGTAGGCAGATAGTTTAACTGAAATTCTACGAGATATGATGTGTTTTGCCTTGGATAAAAAATAGAGCTCAAAAGAATTGAATTCAAACCCAAAAAGGGAATATACAAAAGAAAAGAAAGAAAAAATCTCCATATGAAAAATGAATACGATCCATGGCAACGATATTACACACGAGTATCCAACATAAGCTTTAAGAGTAAACTTTAGCGTTGGTGTTATAATCGTCAAGCAATTCCACCCCACATCTAAGAGTCATTATAGGCTATGTTTTTGGGTGTGGTAAATTGAACTCATTTTTAAAGAGATGGGGAAAATCAATCCTATATGATATCATGTTACATGGAAAAGTGGATTGGTTTTAGTTGAATTTCCTGAAAGTTTCTCCCTTATGTACTTCAATGTTTAATCATTACACTTACACGATGATGTAGAAGTCTTTGTTACGATTTTCATTAAACTTGCATTGTTTACTCTAAGGATGACTACATGCAAGTGTTTGTAATAATTTATAATGCTCTCTTTTTACATGTGATATGACACTGACTTCATGAGTACACTTTTGATGATAACAAAAGGGGGAGAATAAAGATTTGGTGTTCTGAAATCTTATATATGTGGTGTTCTTAATGCTTAATGAATATGTGTTCGGGGGGGTGGGTGGGTGGGTGGGGGGCATGTATAAAAGGGGAGCATGAATATGGGGGGAGCATGCATATATGTTGAACATCATTGTACAATCATTGTATTTGTATTTCCTCCATCATCAAACTTCACACACACACACACACACACACACACACACACACACACACGTTACGATGACATTATTTGGATCGTTATTGCTCAGATCTTATATATGGTTTGTCATCATCAAAAGGGGGAGATTGTTGGATACAACGTGTAGTTGGATACATCAATCGATGACTTCATGTTTGATGATAAAAAATGTGTGTGAACATTTTAATATGTGTGCTAAGCGTTTTCAGGAGTGGCAAGCTCGTAAATCTTCAAAGAGAGACTTGGTCAGAGTGATGGAGAACATTACAATTCATTTGCAAAGTGGACTATGTCAAAGATAGAGAGATAAGGAGGGAATCCATTGATGATCAATATAAATATAGTTGTGATTGATTCAAATCAATTGGAAATTCAATCACATCCCATTACAATCAAATTCAAACTCAAAATCCTATTGTGATTGAAAGAGATCTTCATATGATTATTTCAAATCCTATTCAAAGTTGAATCCAAACTTCAAACTCCTACAATTAGGGGATTATACATGAGCCAAAATCCTCTACATATATTTATCTATAAAAACTCTCATCCAAGGAGAGAGATCCCACGCGGCCAAACACATCAACAAGAGCAAAATAACACGTCGGTGAAAATACAAAAAGGAGACGACAAAACCCTAGATCCAAACTCTCCATTGCCGCAAGTAAAAAGCAAAAATACTATCCCCCTTGCAGCAAGCCTACTTAGCTATCATCTCCATTGCCGCAACCTTCAAGTTGGCCAAAGAAATCCAAGTAAGCATCCCTAGCTGCAAGCTTCATCACCTATCTCCTTCAAGCCGCAATATTTGACCAAGCTCTTCCTCATACAAAGCTCCTAACCTTCACAAGTTCCAAGCATCTAAAAGTTCACAAGTCCAACATCCAAGCCGCAACTTGTTCTTCGAATCAAAAGGGGAGCCGAAAAATTTGACCTTCATCCCAATGGTGATCTTCATGCTGCAACTCTACAGGTCCTCATACCAATCACCCAGGAGAACAAGCCGCAAAGTTTGACTACATCTCCTACAAATCATCAACACGTCGAAAGAATTATCTCATACGCATGGACTAGGTTGTTTCATGTGAATTAAAGAAAGGAAAGAGAAATTATAAAAGAAGGAGGAGAGAATTCAAGTTGAAGTTTGCACCGAGGTTAAACTCACACACCAAGGCACCAATTGCCTCTCGCCGCAGCCAAAGAGCTTACCGACCCATTGCCTCACTACCGCATCTTTGGTGTGCCGAATGAGTCAATCAACCAAGGAGTTGCACCAAGCATCACTTGCCGACCTACAAGCTGCAGCTACGTCCTTGCATTGTCTACCCATCCAAGGAGCTATGTCAAGTCTTTTCGACACAAGGAGAGCCTCGTGCCACAAGGGTTGCTATCCAACTTCAGCTCGTGCCATATCCTTGCCAACCAAGGACTGAAGCAGCACTATCCTTGTTGTCGATCGAGTCATCCATCCAAGCTGCTTCATTACCGACCGTATCTCGAAAGTTTTACTGACCGAAACATTCACTCCTCCAATATTTGCGAGCAAAGACTTCAGAGCATCATCCAAGATCAGAGGATAAAAGAGACTTGAGATTGAAGACTACATTTTGTCAGGTTATATCTGACCAGCGCTGAACGACAGAGATTATGAAACCAACACGACTTGAACTTCTCTAAACTCTTTATTATTTTATATTCGTGTAATTTATGTGTAGATCTCTGTAAGTTACTTGAATTATCACTTTGGGGGGTTTTGGGGTCTTGACTAGTCCGTGCTAGTCAAGAGAGAGCGTTTACTAGATTATTAGTGTTTGGCACTTTGGTGAGTGCGGTACGGAACTAGGTAAGCGTAGAGTGGGTGCTCGTAGCTCTTTATAGTTGTACCATTGACACTATTGAATCTAGTATTTGCTCTGGAGTTGGAGTAGGTCGTTAGGACGATAGAACCAAGGTAAATCTCTCGTGCACTCTGTGATTGTCTTTATTTACTCAGTGTCTGACTGATTGTGCTGAATATTGCATGTGATATCTTGAGAATTTTTATTAGCCTATTCATCCTCCCTCTAGACTTACATCCAGATCCAACAGATGGAACTGTAGGTAAGTCACAACAATTCTAGCAATAGAAATAAAGTAGTGCAAAAGTACAGAATAGACTATGGTAAATAACTAAAAATGATCATGCAAGTGTGACAAGTATGGTGAAAGCGGACATGCATACAAGTACTATGAATGAGGTAAAAAAGGTGACTATGTAAGTACAATAAGTAACGTACAATAGCAACCATGGTGATAGCAATAGTAAGACTAGCAGGCATGAACTGTAACAATATTAAGCATGTAAAGTACTGAACAAGATGTACATTTAATCCATTGGTTATTGTGGTGCTAGAAGTGATTAAGCTAAACTATGTGACTGATAGGCTCATATTTTACACTTTATTTCTGCATATTCACACGCCATTTCGATTGCTCATATCGCGATTTTCACGATTATTCGATGATATTTCGACACTTTTCACTATTTCTTGTTTTCGTCTGATTTCAGGAAATATGGTGCAACCGGGAGCAAAAATGAGCCTAGAGGACCTGCACGCATGCCAGAGCGTCACCCATGGCCTTATCAAGGAGCTAATGGCACTGGAGGATGAGTGTAAGAAGAAGGAAATCGAAAGAATCGTCGAGGAGGCGAGGAATAGAAGAAAGAGTTCAGAAATAGGCCACTCGACCGAGTGACGCGACCCACTCGCCCGAGTGAAGAAGCGTACTCGCGTGAGTAACACAGATACACCGACATCTGCCAAGCCTGAGTGCCAACGTGTACTCGGCCGAGTGGTAATTTCCACTCGGCCGAGTAAGAACTCCACTTGCCCGAGTGGAGTCAGAAATTCTGAAGAAATCGAAGCCGACTCTCTGACTTTCTGGAGGTTTGCAGTGGATCCTACTCGGCTGAGTAGGAAGTCCACTCGCCCGAGTGAGAAATCCTACTCGCCCGAGTGGCATGAGCGCCCAGATTTTCAGACAGCCTCTCACTCTTTTGAGATCTTTTATCATTCCAGTTTTCAAGGTATTTTTCTAATATTTTTTATGGATAGTAGACTTCATGAAGGTTCCAACGCTGCTGAGAACACGCCAATCGAAAGTCGGATAAAATCTGGAGAATTTCTGTAAGTTGATGTTGCAGTGCTGAAAATCGCTACTCGGCCCTAGCTGCGTTCTACTTGGCCGAGTAGGCACATGCCCAGAACTTAAGTTGCGGCCAGAGCTGACTTTGGGCACGAATTTCAGAGGGTTTCTTGGGTTATTTGCTAGGGTTTTGAGGGGACTATATATAGGAATTGTAGCCGTCATTAGAGGGAGAGTTCCAATTATTATTATTGGAGACTTTTTAGAGGTTATGCCATGCCCTAGGCCCCCTCTTGGATCTAAAAGCTTGTATTCGGATTGGATTTCTTTATGAAAGCTAAGTATCTTTGTTATTGTTATTTGAATCTTCGATTTGATATCTTTTTACATGCAAGAATGTTTCCTATTGATTTTTATATCATTATTGCTATGCTTGGTTGATCTTCGTTCTAGGGAAAGGGATGAACCCTATGGATCTAGGGTTTGATATGTGAAATCTATTCAAAACCTATGTTGCTAAACTTGTTAAAGGGTTAGATTGTGATTAATTTACTACATGTAGATAGTGATTTCTCTTGGATCTTGAGAGATCGACAGAGGATCTTAATCCAAGGAAAGCCTTAGATATTCAATTTAGGATTACAATCGAAATTTACCTAGACTTGGTGCGCGACAACGACCAAAGATAGCATTTTTATTGTTCTCCTATACTCATATTCGTTGCACGACAGTGAACGATATGAACTATCACGATCTAGATCCGAACTCAAGTTGCTCGATAGCAAGCTTGAATCAGGATTCGACATAACTGCCGATCTTAATGCTAGTGGTCTAGACTAGGCTTGTGCGACGGCGAGGCCCTAGTTTAGATTACTATACGCGACAGTGTGCACCTGTTCTCCAATTAGATGTGGCAAGTTTTGCATTAAACCAAGTTTAATTGCAAGGTAATTCATAACTCACATTGATGACTTGAAAATCCGTTGCGGGGATTCCCTAGCCCTTGACATTTTTACTAATTGAATTTACAACTGACATCTTTATTATCAACATCGACATCCATCACCATTGTCATTACATCACACCATAACCATCTCCACCAATAAACCTTCATAGTTGAGCCAACCTAAGATAGACTGGAACCAATACCACCTCCTTGTGGATACGATACCTGCTTGCCACTAGACCGTGTGCTTGCGGTAAAACTACATTATTTTGGGAATGCATCCCGACAAGATCAAGTCTTTGGCACCGTTGCCAGGGAGGTGTTTCTCGTTGGATGCCAATTTGTCACAATTAGGTAGATTAGACTACAAAATTAAAAAAATAAAATTAAAAAAAAAAGAAAATTTCACCCCGTCACCATTATTATCATTTCTATATTCTTTTGTGCCACTGATATTTTTCTCCAGTTATTTATCTTTGTTGATCAGGTGTTATGGCTTATACAATGTGGACCACAGATTTTTATACATTCCTAGACAGGATTCTTGCACGACAGGTTGAGGACGAAGATGCAGTGGAGGAAGCAGAAATTGAGTCATATGTGCTGCCAGCGGAGGAGCACCTAGAGCACCATGTCGAGCCAGAGCATATTGATGAGGATGCCTCACATGTGGAGCCAGAGCATACTATTGAGGAGGTAGCACTTTGGGACGAGGATATCTTCATTCAGATAGATCCAGAGTCTTGCCTACCTGCAGTTGAGCTTCTGCAGCCACCTCTACGTTCCACTGAGGCTGAGCATCCAGCTGATGATCATTCACCAGAGCCTACTACTCCCACTCAGGGAGATATTTTTACACATTCCAATTCGAATCATGTATTCCATTTGATATTTATTTTGATTCAGATGTTTTTGACACGTCGTACGTTTTGTAGCACACGTACGATTATGGACCGGAGGTATGCTTGGACGTGTCATATCTAAACGAACCTGTCGAGGAGGTCCATACCTATGATCCAGAGTTACCTGAGCAGTTGAGAGAGGACACCACGGAGATAACTATCACAACACAGGAGGATATTGAATTATTTCTAGGGAAGTATCGTCCACCACTATTTATTTCATATATTTCTATAGACGATCCTATTTGGAATACTTTTATTATGAGGGTGAAATTTTTGCAGCGAACTGATGCATCCTATTCACTGCATGGTACATGTGGAGTCCTTGTGGGAATGCTGGAGGATGCACTGCTGGAGTTCGTTGGTGTTCGTGGATACACGTGCCTGGCGGAGCCACAGAAGGAGCAGTTGGAGCAGTTGCCTACACCAGCAAAGATGCTGAATCCGCCTTTTGATATATGTGACATCAATCCAGTAGTGTAGTATTTCATGCTTTCAATAAACACGAATCCTCCTGACAGCGAGAGGACCGTATAGATGTGCTTGATTAGTTTGTTCAGAATAAATATTATCTCATATGACGGCAACAATAATCATTTACACCCTACCCTTTATATGCTTTATTAATTGACCTCTTCACATTTTGATGTGTCACATCCTTTTTGCTTACAACCCATCGAGCATCGCTTTCAAGTGAATACTCACATTCTTATTCGTTTGACTCGATCTCGCTTAGCAAAGCCGTGACATTTTTGATCGAGTCATTTGAATATGATTGTTTGGTAAAAGCTTGGGAGAAGGAGCTCTCATGCATCATTGTATGTGCATGTAGTTTCATTAGGATTTCATGTCATTCATTTCATCAGTTTTCATTCCCCCCCATATTTATCGTTGTTCCTCATATCCTTCCATTATGATCACATTGAGGACAATGTGAAGTTTAAGCGTGGGGGGTGTATTTCCATACCATTTAGTTACACTTTTACTTTATTTTTAGGGTTTTTAGAATTTTTCAAAATTTTTGCATCATCTTTTTGATTTTTCCATCTTATTTTCCTTTTATGTGTGTTCATGCATCATATTGTGTGCTTGGTTTTCTTTTCTTTCCTCTCTTTTATTTTTATTTCTTTATTTTCTTTTCCTCCTTTTACTAGATATGTTCCTTATGATGATATCGCTTATTGCTTTAGTAGCCATCACGATGCTTACTACTCTTGCCATGCTATTTGGAGTATTTCAGTATCATGTTATCCATGTGCTTGCTTATATATTCTTTTGATGATTCCTCTACATGAATGCATGATATTAATTGAAGCGAAATGTATGTATTAGTGTTTAGTATGCTTTTGTTGGAAGTGCACTAAGATTCACGCATCAATTGTATAACGAAAGCATATGCCTTATTGTCTTATTCACATTCTGTTGCATGCTTGATATGATTGTACTCTTTAATGCTTGACTTCACTATTTATTGAAATGATTGAGAATATCCATGCTTACATATGAGTTTAGTTGATGTATTATCTTATTTATCCATTTGTGCACATCATAGAGTAAACAGAGTGTTACACCATTTCCTTCTCCATATATATCTTTTTATTCTCTACATGTCACTTGAGTTCACCTCCTAAAGCTACTTATATCGCATCTATTTCCCAAAAAATCCCCACAAAAGAAAAAGTTAGCTCCAAAAAGTACAAAAATCCAAAATGGAGTCAAAAACCAAAAATACAAATCATATAGCTCCTACAAAAATCCAAAAAGAAAAATGAGAAACAAAAAGTTCAAAAAGAAAAAGAAAAATATTTCTCTGTATCATTATTAGAGCCACAAAATACTTGGGAAAATAAAGGCAAAAATCCCATTTTCCACTATCATATTTCTTTAGATGTGATGCCTCAAGCTACGCTCTGGGGGGGAGGTGAATTCACTTGATCTTTATGAGTGAGTGCGACATTAGAGTGGAGAGGTGCACGAATGGAGAAGTTTGATAATCTGAAACTTAGCAAAATACTGTAGTTATGGAGTTTTCTTATGATTCGATATAAATATGTGAATGCCATGATTTATTCCATTCTCCATTGCATGCTTGGTGTGATTTTGATATGCTTCTGTTATAACTCTTGATTGAAAAGTGTGTCGCCAATGATTCGTATATTAAATTCTACGAAATGCGTGATGTGGATATGAATTGATGGTATGAATTTAGAGAGTCCCTTTTGTTGTTCTTAAAAGCTTGCAAGTATCATGTTTAAGTAAGACATGAAATCTTTATAGCAAGTGATTCGTATTTTCTGAGTTATCGTGATGTATAGCTTATGGCTTGAGATCTCAGAGAATAATCTAGCGATCCCTTCCACTTCGTATTCTCTTTCATTTTCTTATTTTTCCTCCCTGTGAGCTTCGTATTCATCTTCCTCGAAGACGAGTAAGAGGTAAGCTTGGGGGATTTTGATAGGCTCATATTTTACACTTTATTTCTGCATATTCGCACGCCATTTCGATTGATCATAACGTGATTTTCATGATTATTTACGATATTTCGATATTTTTCACTATTTCTTGTTTTCGTCTGATTTCAGGAAATATGGAGCAATCGGGAGGAAAAATGAGCCCAGAGGACCTGCACGTGTGCCACAGCATCGCCCATAGCCTTATCAAGGAGCTAACGGCGCTGGAGGATGAGTGAAAGAAGAAGGAAATCGAAAAAAATTGACGAGGAGGCGAGGAAGAGAAGAACAGAGTTCAGAAACATGCCACTCGGCCGAGTGACGCGACCCACTCTTCGAGTGAAGAAGCGTACTCGACCGAGTAACACGAATACACCAACATCTGCCAAGCCTGAGTGCCAAAGTGTACTCGATCGAGTGGTAATTTCCACTCGGCCGAGTAAGAACTCCACTCGCCCGAGTGTAGTCAGAAATTCTGATGAAATTGAAGCCGACTCTCTGACTTTTTGGAGGTCTGCAGTGGATCCTACTCGGCCGAGTAGGAAGTCCACTCGCCCGAGTGAGAAATCCTACTCGCCTAAGGGGCATGAGTGCCCAGATTTTCAGACATCATCTCACTCTTTTGAGATCTACTATCATTCCAGTTGGCAAAGTGTAACGACCGGTATTTTAATAATACATTGTATTCTTATCCTTTTTCCTTGTTGTGCTTTTTCCCGTATCCGTGATTAATGCATATACTTATTACGTATACATATTACGTACTCGTATTAGCTACGCACCTTAAGTACGTATTAGCTATAATCTTTTTTAAATCTATCATTATATTTTCATTAAAATGTTATTTCAAACTTTGAAACTTAAATTCAAATCTCCCTTCCATATTCAGCATGTGAGACTTTTATTTCCTTTTAATTAGATATTAATCTCATCCCTAATTGCTATTAAAACTCTTGCTCCTTTCCATGTTCTCCCAACCTTAAATCCCCCTTAATTTCTATTAAATCCATTGTTCCCCTCCTCTAATTAATATTTCTTTTTCAATCCGTCCTTTTATATACACCAAACCCTAATTCCTTCCCAAGCCGCCACTTATTTTATTTCATATGCTAGCAACCAAAATAAAAACCCATGCAACACTACTCTACAATTAAAAACCCCCCAGGTCTTCATACGTCCTAGCCTACAAGAGAACCCTAAGCTAACCCAGCCTACATACTTTAAACCCAAAACAAATGAAACCCCAAGAGCCGACAAGTTTTTAAACCTAAAACAACCTAGCATGTACTTAACCCCAAGAGCCCTACTAATATTTTAAGACCTAGGCCATCCCCAACCCAACAGCATTTCTAAACTCCAAGCTATCACGTGCAACTCAAACCCAGGGCTCATCATGTGCCCTCTTCCTCTCTTTTAAAACCCTAGTCATCCCTAACCCGTCGCACAAACACCCCTAAGCCCCGAAAACCCAAAGCGCCAGCCCCTCTTCCTCCTCTATGCGCCCAGGCTGCCTCCCCCACCTGCGGCATCTCTCCTCCTCCCTTTCTTTCTTCCACACGTGAACCCTACACTAATCTCCAGCCACCTTTCCTTCCCCATGCACATCCATCTCATGGCAACCTGCGGCATCTCCCCTCCTTCCTTTCGAGATCACGCCCAGCCCCCAGACCCGTGCGCCACCCTTTTAACCTCCAGTCATCATCTTCCCCCGTGCGCCACCCTCATCCCTACCTACCACAACCCCAGGGCACCCAACTCCTCCTCTCATGCGCGCAACCCGCTGCCCAGCCTATCTCCGCCTCCTCCCCTCCTATCTCAGCCGCACACAAGGCCACCCCCTCTTCTCGGCGGCCATACTCTCCATGCACAGCCCAGCTCGCTGGCCATCTCCCCTTCCTTCTCCTTGTGCACAGGCCTTCGCAACCCCTTCGACTACCGCCTAGCCCGCAAACTCCACGCCTGCAAGCCTCTGAACCGCCGACAGACCCTCGGCAGCCCCAGCGTCCAGAAACACACCAAGCAGCTGATGATGTTGTCGAACTCGCCGCTGCAACTCCTTGCACCGACAGCTGACCACTCGAGTCATCAGGAGCAGCCCAGCCCCTTCACGACTCCTTTGCTACCGAGCGACGCCACCATTAGACGCCGTTTGCGTCGTTGCCCTTTGCTGCGCCACGACCTCTCTCTGTGTCACCGGTTAATAGATCTATTCCTTAACATGCTATAACCCACACCCTAGGTTAGAGAACTTAATAAAAACAGATTATTAGAAGTCTTAGGAATTATTTTAACGTTTGTTATATTGGAAAGAACCTAATTTCAGTTGCATGTTTAATCAAACCAGAGAACCGGACCCACCGTAGCATAGTGCTCGTCGAGACGAACCCAACGACACCAAGTTCATCAACATCAGGAAAGTGTACAAATTGTAATGAATTTTTGAAGTTTAGGGTTAAAATTGTCTTTTTCACTTAAAGTTGAATAATGTGAAATTTACCCGTGAAATGACGCGAATGGAAAATACCACGATGTTTGTCACGCCCCGCTTCCCAAAAATACGGAGGCGAAACGTGACAATGCCCGCTTAGGCCGGAGCTGAGAAGCTCGGACCCAATAAGCGTCTGTAGGGGTACCATTTTAAAATTTTCAGGTTCTTGCATTTATAAAGTTCGAAACAACAGAAAGTACAGAAGAAAGGTTGCATTCATTAATATAATTTAATATCCAGCGAGTACAAAAGTCTAAAGAGAGGAAAGCCTAAGCATGGCTACAAACTATCGAAAGAGCGAACTAAAAGTAGTAACCTCTGAAGGTGGCGACCGAAAAGTCCTCAAGGTCTAGTCCTCGTCAGCACGTACTCTATGGTGACGTCCTCGGGCTCCACGTACTCCGGTAAGTCTGCCGCGTCGATGTACTCTGGCTCAACACCTGACATACAACACCGAAGACAGGAACTGTACGTCAGGTAAAGTCTATAAGAAACTGTCAGACTCTACTGCAAGTGCACTGTATTATTAAACATCGTTTTACTGGTTGATTAACATGCTAGGGTTATACTGAGCTGTAAAAGTAGTAACGCAGCAGGAAAGTAAAGCGAGACAAACAGTAGTCGTAGCGTGTGCTACCGACTACGGGACTATCCTAAAGGTGTCAGAACAAGACGGAAACAAGACACGACACGACTGGCAAGACTAGTAAAACACGAAGGGTTCACGCCTTACGGTTCGAGGGGGATCAGACCCTCTCCCCGTGCGCACGCTGAACCTTACCCCAAACCCCAGAACTCAGGACAGAAAACACGGAGATCACTTTCGCAAGGAAAGCACCTGAAACGCCCGTAGTCACTTCCGCAAGGGAAGCACCTGAAATGCCCGCAGGCTTTTTGTAACATGGAGATCACTTCCGCAAGGGAAGCACCTGAAACGCCCGCAGGCTTTTTGTACAACGGTCACGGGAATCACTCTCGCATGGAGAGCATCCGAAACGCCCGAAGGCTTTTTGTGTAACAGTGACATGACATGACAAATGTATGAAGGGTTATTCTAGGGTGTCCACACGCACGCACACACATGGCAATCCTACCGTGTCAAAAGTTGTTGTTTGTCGAGCTTAGACTTCGTCGTCAAGTCTAAGTCGTCAAGGCGTCCCGGACGCTATCATTTCACGTCCGGTCCTACACACACTCACAGTCTAACAGTTCTAATAGTTCAAGACCAAGACGTGGTTGAAAATGCAAGTGGGTGCACTTGCCTGCGGTGGCGAGTGTGTCGTCCGTCCGGAGCGTTTCGTCCAAGCGTCTCGTCAGCAGTAGTCCATCTGAAATAGTGTCACGTCGACGGTGTCAGGTCTTGTTTTCAGTAATTCCTATTAGGGTTCGTGTCTAGGTTATCGAGACTATCCTATTTGTCAGAAATCACAGTTTTGGTGTTTCGTTCAACCTAGATCGACTTCTACCCTATGTGCACAAAAAAATTGTATGATCGTCGATCTTTCCTACGGTGGGCAACGGTTTACAGATGCTGAAAGTAAATTTAGTTCAAGTTGACCAAATTTTAGTTTAGATTTTGGTTAGCTACGGTGTGGGTTTTACTACTCGTTAGGGAAACTAACCTCGTGATGTCGTCTAACAAGCAGAAGTCGGGTCTGAACGGTGAAACGTCGGTGTCGTCTGGAACTCCTCGGCCACAGGTAGCGCAGCGAGGTACCTCTGGACAGCGGGGTTATGGCGTGAAATCAGCGAGCTAATCAGCGATCTTCCTCCTGTTGCAAGTAGCGCAACGGTTCTTCACGATAACGGTGACGTTGGCTAAAAGTACGTGTGTGCGGCAACGCACGTGAACTCCGAGAGTCCAAGGGGGCTGTTGGTAGATAAGTGGGACCAAAGAAAGATGCTCGGCCCGGTGGATGGCCGACGCGTGAGCGCACGGCGGTGGACGGCCGTGAGAAGCCGGGGAGGACAGATTCGCGCCACGTCTGTTGTCGCGCATCTCAGTGAAATTTCAGAGACGAACAGTGGAAACAGGAAGTTGCAGTGGGTAAGGGACTTCAAGATGAAGCCAACGGCAGTGGAGTTGTCACCGGGGGTGGTCGGAGGTGGCCGTGCGTGGGCGGCGAAGCTCAGCTTCCAGATCTGTGAAAAACAGCCGATACGGCGTGTTCCGACGGGGATTCCGGGAGCTACAGGTGGGCTATGAGTGTGAGGGAAATTGAAGTTGGTAGGGGGTTTCGATAGGAATCCAACGGCGGTAGGGTGGTCATCGTAGGTGGCCGGATGGCCGGTGGGCGTGAGTTTTTCCGGCGGTAGCACAGATCTGTAAAACTGTCGTTTGGGTTGTGTTTGAAAGCGTTTTGAGGGAGATAGAGATGAGGGAAGAGGGTAAGGGGAGTTGGAGATGCTTGGGGGGGTCAGAGAGGAGTTGATCGGGGGTGGTGGTTGCCGGAGGGGGTGGCCGGAGCGGCAGCGGCGGCCGTTTTCCGGCGGGCGCGCACAGCAGGCCTGTGCACAGAATTTCGGCCAAAAAGCTTGGTTTAATGGTGGTTTTGGAGCTTGGAGAGGTGGAGATAGGAGAGGGAAAGGTTGAGGGGTTGTGTGGGGAGGAGTGGGCGGCCGAAAAAGTGGGTTAGGTGGCTGTCCATAGTTTCGGCCATGGGAGGGAGTTCTTTTTTGGGTGTTTCAATAGGGAAGGAGAAGAAAGAGGAGGGAGAGAAGAGAGAGAGGGAGGTGGTGGATGGCCGGAGCTCACCGGAGGGTGGCCAGAGCTCGTGCGTGGCGAGGTTGAAGAAGGAGAGGGCCGGCGGCTGCGTTTGCGTTGATGCCTAGGGTTTTTTTTGTTGGGTTGTTTTTAACATGAAGAAAGTGGCTATAACAAGTTAGAATGGGGTGTAGTTTAGCAAAGTGGGAGAGAGAGTGTGAGAGATAGGGTGTGCAAAAGAGGGAAAACTAATGTGAGGGTAGCCCCAGAAATCACTCATGATACGTAAGGAATCCTAGTAGATTTGATTAGCAAATTTGAATTCGAAATTGATTAGCGACTAATCAACGGCTGAGAATTGATTAGGGGATATCTTCCACTACGGGCATCGGAAAAATAATCCGAAAATATCAAGACGATCATGGAGACGAGAAGTACGGGGCTACGGTGTCTGATCGCGTGTTACACCTACCAAAAATTATCGTAAAATCGGGAACCGCGTATTTGTGCCAAAAGACCAAAATGCCCTTCCATTCAAAGCTGTTTTGCGAGAAAACGAGCAGTGAGATGACGTTCCCAAAAATTACCATAAAATTCTACACTTCTATACGGTCACAACGGCATATCACATCGTATATACCAAAACCAAGAAAGAGTCAAATAAAATACGTGCACGAAAGGTATGTGCACGTAGAAAATACGAACGGTCGGAAAGCGGCCGTTACATTCTATCCACCTTAGAAATGATTCTGTCCTCGGAATCACCTATAATAATAATAATAATACCTATAAACACTTAAGCCTATAACTCCCATCTTCCACACAATGATCTCTAATCCTATAACTTCAACATCGTTCCTCAAATAATCCATCATACCCCGTCTTTTCACTGGATAATGCCACGATTAAACTCACATCCTAACACTTAACTATAGACCCATCACTGCTGTTCAAATTTCCAACTCCACGTTCTCATAAA
>JAULAV010002406.1:0-10793 GCA_030789695.1 Scilla litardierei
TGTGGAATTGATGTGCTTAAGGGGTATCCTTAGGATTTGAACAGGAAAATCGGTGGATCCAACCAAGGCTCGTGACCACTGCCCGGCTCGTGCCTTGAGGGGATCCCCTGACGAACTATATCGCTACGTTGACGGCTTCCGCTATTGCGTCAACGAGAGCCACCGATATACCTCGCAATTCTAAACCACGAGAGTGGTACGAATTGGGAGATTAATCCCTTAACCCTAATGCAACGTAAGGATTCTATTCCAACGTCGATCCCCGACTATCTTAGCGGTGATCCCTAACGCCCTAGTCCTTTTTATTATTAAAACAATAATAACACAACACCCAATTCTCTCAACCCGATAGCTATCTCACTTCGAGATATAGAAGGGAACTGAGAACCCAAATATACTATCACCGTCCCTATGGGATTCGATAACTTTTATACTACAACTTGACGACGTTCGCTTGCGGATAGAGCCTGGAATTGACACCTCGGGGCCATACCACGCCTGTCGATCGTGACACCGCCGGCTGGAATCTAGGTGTAGGTTTAGGGTGCGTCAAGTTTTTGGCGCCGTTGCCGGGGAGGCGTTCCGCCATATTATCTATTTACCACAATTAGGATGATTAGATTGCGTTAAAAAACAAAACAAAAAAGGAGAGAGATATGTTTTCCCTGCCACCTGCTTTATTATTATCTCTTTTTCTTGTACCACCGATGTCTTTTCCAGGTTGTTGTTTTTGACTATTCAGGTACAATGGAGCAATCTTGGGATTATCCAGGCAATGATTTTTCAGAGCAGTATGAGATTCCTATGGAAAACTATGAATATCATCCACAAGACCCGTACTATTGGATGGACGGATATGACCACTACCCAGAGTTCTATGCTTACTGCGAATCTTGTGACATGGAGGGACACATGCCCTACGAAAGCCGCGTCTGTCTCTTGAGTCCCGACCATCCTCTCAATTTGACACTCAATGCATTCATGGCATCGGTAGAGGAGAGCACAGCTGTAAGCGCTATGTTGAATGAGTCACATGATCGTTGGCAGAAAGATATGGCCGAAATCAACAAGTATCTTTCATATTATGAGCTCGAGGGAGAGGCTGAGGACATTGATTCTTCCACATCTGAGGAGGCAGCGGCTGACATACACGATGCATCCAAGGGCGAGACATTCACTTCCATACCCACGGAGCCAGAGCCAGTCGTCGAGGAGGTCATGCATTGGGACGAGGACACAGATATTCATAAGGATCCCTAGTGCTGCCCACCTTCAGTTGAGCCTCCACCACCACCTCATCCTTCCATCGACAACGAAAAGGATTCACCTGCTGAGACCCATACTCATATGCCAGAGCTGCCTGAAAAGCCTAAGAAGAACGACAATGAACTGCCTGTCGCGGTACATGAGAGCGTAGATGTATTTTCAGGGAAAAATCGCCTACCTATTTTTACTTTACATATTTCTTTTGACGATCTTCTTTGGAAAAAATTTATTTTGGGGAAAGATATTTCACATCAGATTGATGCGGCTTGTCTCTTGCAGGGTACATGTGGAGTCCTTGGAGAGATGCTGGGAGCCGCATTACTGGAATCTGATGGAGCCCATGGAGATACGCACCTAGCGGAGCCATAGAAAGTGCAGACAGAGCAGCTGCCTGCACCGGCAAAGATATTGGACCCGCCTTTTGCTACAAGTGGTACCAATCCAGTAGTATAGTATTTTATGCTTTCAATAATCACGAATCCTGTCGACAGCGAGAGGACCGTATATGATTTTATATGCTTTCTTAGTTTAATAAACTCACCCCATATGATGGCTCAATTATCTTTAGCACCCAACCCATTATTTATCATCCATGCCCACCCTTATATTTGGCGCTTATTTTGCCTCTCTCCCTAATTTTTATGTGATGTTTAATCTTGGAGAAGAGAAATTATTTTGTTGAGTGGACCCCATCTTGTTGTTGTCCTCTATTTATATCATACACACATTGAGGACAATGTGATGTTTAAGCTTGGGAGAGTGCATAGTGCATGCACTTTACTTCATCGTGAAACACACTTCGAAATTTCCATTTGAACCATGTTCACCTATACATTTATGTCTCATATGCTTCATTTTCTATGAAATATCGTGGATTTATTTTTTTATAAACTTTGATATCTGTTAGATTAAAGTTCGATTCATTGATTAGTGTATCTGTGTTAATATGCTTTTTCATAGTAGAATCCATAGTTTCACAACCATATTCTCGAAACAGTTAAGCTAAAAATGAATGAATCAAATCTGAAAATTATTTGACTCATGCGTGATTTGCTTGATAATTCTATTGCTTCATGGAGGTTTAGTGATTCAAAAGAGATAGGATAACCCTACGACAACCAAAGTAGTGATGATTATGATTCCTGAAACCGAGCCATGTCTAAATTCTATGCCTTTTCTTTTTCTTTTGTGAATAGCCAATAAATAATCTTTGATCATGTTTTGCATTCTATCGCATTTACGTGAGTTTGCAAAAATCCCAAAAATACAAAAATCAAACAAATATCCTGAATAAAAGGCCCTCGGGGTTCTTCGTAACCCAATGCCCTAAGACCGTCTGGTCTGGGATGCATAGACCTCTTTTTGTATATATTTAGTTTCTCGTGTATATAAAGAAAAAATGCATATGAAATATTCATATAGCCAAAAACAATATAAAACTAGAAAAATCCCATATCCTTATTTCCATTTCTATATAGAACTAAGACATGGTAAAGTTGATGGGTTCTAGGAGTCTTGAAATGGTCGTAGTGTGGTGATGCCTTACCTTGATTGAATTTGCTAAATTTATTCCATGAAGTATAACAAAATACCACGCATGCTTGAAAAAGTTTGATCATGACATATTATACTGCTTAGAGAATGAGTTGTGAACATTGTTTTCATTTCTGTGAACTTAGTATATTGCATAATAAACTATGATATGACATAACTCTAATCTCTTTTTATTGCTTATCAAGTTCATTTTATTTATTGAAATCCACGTTACTTTAATTTGAGCAAGACTTAAGTATTTGTTGTGTATATGTGTTCTAATTTCATGTTGACGTGTGTTCACGAAATCTTGCATATCTTGGGTTCTTGTTTTTTCTGAATTTAAGATTGAACCCATTGTCTCCATTATACGCCACCGCCTCGCATCTCCATTGTATCCCTCTCCCGGGTTATCTTCTTACTAGTCTTCCTCGAGGACGAGTAAGAGGTAAGCTTGGGGGATTTTGATGTGTCCTTATATTCCACATTATCTATATGATTACACGTCAAAATGATTGCTCAATTACACATTTCATACGCTTTTACACTCAAAATTGGAACTATCTACTTTAAGAGCGTTTGATTGCATTTCAGGGAATACCGAGCGATTTGGAGTATATTGGAGGAGAGAGTGCGTGATTCGACACCGGAGCTCCTGAGGCGCCGTGTTCGGTGACTTAAAGCTGCCGGGAAGCAAGGAAGGGGCAAGAGAGAAAGAGTGAAGAAGAGGAGAATGAAGAAAGCATGGTTCTATGATACCATGACTCATGGATTTCCGGTCGCTCGATCGAACTATGATGCGGCGAAGGAATCGAGCGACCCGAAGTGCTGAAAACAGGACAGCCGTGTACTCTTTTAAAATCTGCTATTACCTGATATTTTTCAGTATTTTTCTAATATTTTTTCCAGATATTATACTTCAAGACGGTTCCAATGCCACCAAGAACACGATAATCGGAGGTCAGATAAGCCCTCAGAAATTTTTGCAAGCTGATGCTACAGTACTGAAATTCTGCTGAAATCTGTTTGACACCTACTCGACCGACCAGAGGACTCTACTCGACCGAGTAGGGTGAAAATTCTGCTGAAATCTGTCAAATGTCACTGTTCGACCACTACTCCACCGAGCAGTTGACTGCTCGACCGAGCAGAGTGCTGAAATATGTCAAATGCCGCTGTTCGACCACTGCTTGGTCCACTACTCGACCAAGCAGTTGACTGCTCGACCGAGTAGCTGCATACTCGACCGAGCAGCTACGTACTCGGCCTGTGCAGACATAGTAAAGATTTTGGAGGAGGGCGATTCCCTGTCGGGCTCGGTCGAGCAGTACATCTGCTCAGACCGAGCGGACAACCGAGCAACAAACTGCTCGACCGAGTCATCCACTCGGTCGATGATGATGAAGGCCATTTTGGAAGGATTTTTAGGAGCGACTGTTGCGAGATTTTGGGGAGTAAGGTCTGGGAGCTGCAACGGCGTTTAGAGGGAGTTCATTTTCCTAGTTTTTAGATTAGATTTTTGGAGAGGAGATTAGGGGAAAATACTTGTTAGATCTGGAATAATTTCGCGAAGATTATTGGATTATTTTTGGCGTTCAATTGCTACTAATACGTATTGAGATTTTTATTCTTCTTTGGATCTATTGCTCGTTATTTTTCTCCATCTTTCGCTGTAAGTTTCTAAATCTTTATTCTATCAATTGCCATGATGTTTTTTCTCGTTAAAGGTGTATTTTTATCCATCAATAACATCATGAGTGAGTAGACTTTTCTAGTGTTGATGGGTTAGCCCCAAGATCTTAGGGGGAAGACATAGATCTGGATCCCTATGTTGAATTAGGGATTTAAGGGAGTATTTCGGTCGATCCTACCGAATCCCTAGGATAACCCGTACTGGGATCATGCCCATGGTCTGTGGAATTGAAGTGCTTAAGGGGTATCCTTAGGATTCAAATAGGGAAATCGGTGGATCCAACCAAGGCTCGTGACCATGCCCGGCTCGTGCCTTGAGGAGATCCCCTGACGAACTATATCGCTACGTTGACGGCTACCACTATTGCGTCAACGAGAGCCACCGATATACCCCGTAATTCTAACCCACGAGAGTGGTACGAATTGGGAGATTAATCCCTTAACCCTAATGCAACGTAAGGATTCTATTTCAACGTCGATCCCCGACGATCTTAGTGGTGATCCCTAACGCGCTATTCCTTTTTATTATTAAAACAATAATAACACAACACCCAATTCTCTCAACCCGATAGCTATCTCACTTCGAGATATAGAAGTGAACTGAGAACCCAAATACACTATCACTGTCCCTGTGGGATTCGATATCTTTTATACTACAACTTGACACCGTTCGCTTGCGGATAGAGCCCGAAATTGACACCTATGGGCCTTACCACGCCTGGCGATCGTGACACCGCCAGGTGGAATTTAGGTGTAGGTTTCGGGTGCATCAGTCATCAGTCGTCTGAAAGGCGTAAGTGCGAAAGTTGCATTTTCTCAGCTCCTTTCCATCCTAAGTGGCAGTCACCTGTTGAAGGATATTCAGTCGCTGTCTATTTTACAGTCGCCTGTGAATTGCTCAACAGTCGTCTGGCACAACTTGCATTTTCTGGGCTTCATCCCAATATGCAAGTCAGTCGACTGATGAAGCATTTACAGTCTCCTGTGTAGTCTTCTACAGTCGCCTGTCCTGGCTCAGATTATAGCCGTTGGGAATTTGATAGCCGTTGAACAGTCGACCGTCAGTTATTCATCAGTCGATTGTCTGTGCCGTAAACTGCCAAATTCTAGCCGTTTCAGATTTCTTCCCTTTGGGGTTTTGGCTGGTTTTATGGGTTCTTCTTGGCTTCATATATATAGGAGATGGCTTAGTTCATTTAGAACTCTTAGTTAATATTGAATATCTTTGGGAATCAATAGCCACTCCTAATCTCTCCCATTTTCCTCTCATGAGCACATTCCTCTTCATGCATTGAAGCTAGCTCATAAGGAAATTCTCCAAGGGATCTAATTCTCATTCCTTTCTTGGAGATCATCTTTCTTCTGTTCATTTCATACACTTAAGTGAGAAGTGTTAGGATCATTCCTAGAAGAGAGAAAGATCATCAAGTGCAATCAAAGCTAATCTCAAGCACTTGGTCATTCAATTGCATGCCTTCTTCATCACATTGGTAAGATCATATCAATGCATAAGTAAGTATTGTTTCGTTTCGTTTTCTGTTTGAAACCCTAATTCTCTTTGTGAGAATTAGTTACTCTCTTTGTGGAAGTTACTCTCTTTGTGAGAGTTTGGTTCTTTCTGTGTGAGAGAACAAATCCTTTGTGTGAGGTCTCTTTGTGTGAGATTAAGGATTTCTCTGCATGAGAATCCAAATCCTCTGTGTGAGGTATCTCTGTGTGAGATTGTATTCACTTCTCTTTGTGGGAATCATAGTGAATATTGGTGTGGCTAGACGTACCCAAGTTTTGGGAACCAGGGTAAAATCTTTGTGTTTGCGATTGTTGTTATTGAGCACTCTTTTAATTTCCGCTGCTTATTGTGCTTTAATTTTAGTAACTTTTAATTAAGCACTTTGCTTGCCATTACACTTTTCACCACCCTCTAGTGTGTGTGTAGCCCCGCAGGGTCCCTTACAATTGGTATCAAAGCCTTGGTTTGGTGGCTTTGCAAGAAAGACTTCTAAGTCTCAACAACCCCTCTCCCTTCCTCCCGTCTTCAAAGGCAAACACTTCCCAATATGGAGGAATCACATGTTCCATTGGCGTGATGTGCATGAGGAGTCCTTAATTACTTCGGATGCCAAAGAGTGGAATGCTTCGCTCCATGCTACTAAGAAAGTGAAGGAGTTCGAGACAGCCAATGAGATACTGGAATATCTTGATGAAAAGTATGGTGGAGAGGAATCGTGCGATGATGAGAGCATCATTGGTAATGAGATATCTCGTAACTCTCTCATTCAACGTAGTGATTTCATTGAAAATTGTAAGCGTTGTTTATGAACTCTCCTTATGCTAAAAATTTTATGCCTAATGAGACATACTCACTCACACACACATCTCAATCATCCAAACCTTGTGATGATACACGTTTTATTGCTTTGAATCAAGAAAAAGTTGCTCTTGATTCTCATGTGTGCATGTTGAGCAAAGAGAACGACTCTCTTAAAGATCGTATTGAATTTGATCGTGATTTTCACAAATCTGTGAAAGAGAGTCTGTATGCATCGCATAATGTTGAACTTAATTCTTTGCATACGGAGAAAGATACTCTTCTTTCTCAATTGAGTGCCTTGAGGGATGAGAATGCTTATCTCAAACTCCAAATGGAGAAGATGTACTCGGAGAGTGATTACGACATTTTGAGAGATGAGACATTGGCTCTCAAGTCAAAATGTTGTGAGCTTAGCTCAAGTTTATCCCAGAGGGATTACGACATTTCTTCACTTGTGAAGAAGTATGAGTTATTGTGTACTTGAATTGAAAATTTCAAATTGAGTAAGGACAAGGCTTTGGGATCCTCTACATTGATGGATAACAAACCAAGTTCTTCTCTTAGAAGCACCCAAATAAATTTTATGGGGGAGCATTCTAATAAGAAAGTCACATCCAACTCTTATGACCTAAAATCAACTATTATTTCTAAGTCAAAGAGAAATCATGCATTTTTGTATTCTGGTCTTACATATATTAAGAAGCCTATTCAAAAACATGTTGATATGAATGCTTCTCCTTTGAATGCTATGCATGATATTTCTACTCATATGAAATCTTATTATTTCTTGCATGATAGAATTGATGACAAACCTTTGCATGCTTCACATGTTCCTATGTATGGTAGAAATGCTTGTGTGAATGTTTCTAATGGTAAATTGCATGTTTCACACACGGGGTACGCCAATGTTTATGTTCCACCTCATAAGCGTGCAACCACACCTCTTACACATGCCTTAACCAAACCTCTTCTTAAGAATCCCAAATCACTTTGTGTGTGGATTCCTAAGAATGTTTCTAGGCTCGATAGGAACTCGTATATAGAATCATATGTTCGTCGTGTTATTTTTTTCATATGACTATATACGGAAATCAAAATCCACTTTTGTTTGGTTTCCACCTTGCTAGCTCACTCACATTATTAATCATTGTTTAGGTACTATGCTAGTATGTTTACATTTTGTACCCATATTTGTGTGATTGTGTCCATTTCTCCCATGTTTGCATGTTTTGTATGATTATGGGGGGGAGGAGTATGAAACTTTTGCTTGCTAGCATTATTTTTCCATTCATATGTCACATTGAATATTATTAACATTATGTTTGTGTATATGTGATGGTTATTTCTCTTGCCCTTGGTTTTCCTATTTGGCTATTACCCATCTTTTTGATATTCCAATGGGGGAGAGAAATGGGTTATGTAAAAATATACATTATGCTTTTGATGCATTATTATCAATTGGTATGTTTTTTCATAACACCCATCAATATGATTTGTGCTTTGCAAGTTTATTTTTTATGCACATTTGCATATTGATTGAGGAAGTTTGTTAGCACACATTGTTTATTTCAATGTTTATTATATTTTGACATAATGGATTGTCATCATCAAAAAGGGGACGATTGTTAGTTCTTGGGTTCAAGACTACCATTGTTTTGATGATGATCAATACATTATGTTAGTGTGCTAATCAATCTTATGTTTTAGTATCAGTTTATCTAAATGATTATATGTTGATGAGACAAAGCATAAAGCTTGGAGCATGATGATGGATGGACATCTAGAGGAGCAATGCCAAAGCTTGGAGCTTGATGAAGGGAAGCTCATCAAGGGGTGCCAAAGCTTGGATGATGTTGGGGAGCATCAAGGTATCGTGAGCTTGAAGACTTAGACTCTAAGAGATGCAATGTGTAATCCATGTAATTTCTATTACTTGCATTTTTCTTTTTGAGTCTAGGATTATTGTAATGCCTTGATAGATGGTCATACTCTCATGCATATGCATTTAACCATCTTAGTGAGCCTTAGGATTATCATAGATATCATCCCATTAGGTTCACCATGACTTAAACTCTTATTGGAGTTTTTGGCTGTCCCACAGTCGACTGATGAAGGCACGACATGCCACTGGATGACTTCCAGGTGCCTGCCCGGCCTTCTACAGTCGACTGGTATGCACAACTCAGGTCAACTTTTTTATTGACTCTTCTTAAGCTTTTTGCTTCAGTCGACTAACATTCAATTTACAGTCGCATGTATTTCTACAGTCGCTTGGAAATTGATCTATAGTTGTCTGTGCGCAACTTGCATTTTCTGGGCTTCATCCCAATTTTCAAGTCAATCGACTGATGAAGTATTTACAGTCGCCTGTATATTTACAGTCGCCTGTATATTTACAGTCGCCTGTGAAATGGTCATCATTCGTCTGAAAAGCGTAAGTGCGAAAGTTGCATTTTCTCAGCTCCTTTCCGTCCCAAGTGATAGTCGCTTGCTAAAGGATATTCAGCCGTATGTCTATTTTACAGTCGCTTGTGAATTGCTCAACAGTCGTCTATGTGCAACTTGCATTTTCTGAGCTTCATCCCAATATGCAAGTCAATCGACTGATGAATCATTTACAGTCGCCTGTTTATTTACAGTCGCCTATTTATTTACAGTCGCCTATGTAGTAATCTCCAGTCACCTATCCGGGCTAAGATTATAGCCGTTGGGAATTTTATAGCCGTTGAACAGTCGACTGTCAGTTGTTCATCAGTCAATTGTCTGTGCCGTAAACTGCCAAAATCTAGCCGTTGCAGAGTTATTTCCTTAGGGTTTTTGGCTTCTTTTATGGGCCCTTCTTGGCTTCCTATATGTAGGAGATGGCTTAGTTCATTTAGAACTCTTGGTTAATATTGAATATCTTTAAGAATCAATAGCCACTCCTAATCTCTCGCATTTCCCTCTCATAAGCACATTGCTCTTCATGCATTGAAGCTAGCTCATAGGGAAATTCTCCAAGGGATCTAATTCTCATTCCTTTCTTGGAGATCATCTTTCTTCTCTTCATTTCATACACTCAAATGAGAAGTGTTAGGATTCATTTCTAGAAGAGAGAATGATCATCAAGTGCAATCAAAGCTAATCTCAAGCACTTGGTCATTCACTTGCATGCCTTCTTCATCACATTGGTAATATCATATCAAGGCATATGTAAGTGTTGTTTCGTTTCGTTTTATGTTTGAAACCCTAATTCTCTTTTCGAGAATTAGTTACTCTCTTTGTGGGTGTTACTCTCTTTGTGGGAGTTTGGTTCTTTCTGTGTGAGAGAACAAATCCTTTGTGTGAGGTCTCTCTGTGTGAGAGTAAGGATTTCTCTACGCGAGAATCCCAATCCTCTGTGTGAGGTATCTCTGTATGAGATTGTATTCACTTCTCTTTGTGGGAATCATAGTCAATATTGGTGTGGCTGGACGTACCCAAGTTTTAGGAAACCAGGGAAGAATCCTTGTGTTTGCGATTATTGTTGTTGAGCACTCTTTAAATTTCCGTTGCTTATTATGCTTTAATTTTAGTAACTTTTAATTAAGCACTTTGCTTGACATTACACAATTCACCTTCCTCCTAGTGTGTGTGTAGCCCTGCAGGGTCCCTTACACTTGTTCTTTCCAAGAAACCTAAATTTCACAAGAAATTGTCACGCCCTGCTTCCCATTATACTTGGGAGCGAGGACGCGAGCGGGTCCGCATGTGCTTAAAGCAAAGAAGATGTACTTTTACTTCTTTCTTCTTTGACTTAAGCACAATAAGCGTTAATTAGCAAAGCAGGTCCTTGCACGCGAATTTCTCAGAAGCATCATAAATAGTCATTACATTTTTTACGCCAGCATTTTTGAAACAAAGTACACAAAGCAATTAAGGCCTAGCATGGCCGTACAATCTGCTGAAAGCAAACACACCTGAAAACAATAAGTTAAATAATAAAACTGAAATAGAAACAGCTTGCTCTAGC
>JAULAV010002407.1:0-34206 GCA_030789695.1 Scilla litardierei
TTATTTCTTTCTCCACAGATATCTTTTATCTCTACATGTCACTTGAGTTCACCACCTAAAGCTACTTACATCACATCTATTTCCCAAAATTCCCTACAAAAGACTATTAAGACAGCTCCAAAAAGTCCAAAAAGCCAAAAAGGAGCCAAAAACCAAAAATACAAATCAAATAGCTCCTACAAAAATCCAAAAAGAAAAATAAGAAACAAAAAGGTCAAAAAGAAAAGGAAAGATATTTCTCTATCTCATTATTGGAGCCACAAAATACTTGGGAAACCCAAGGCAAAAATCCCATTTTCCACTTTCACATTCCTTTAGATGCGATGCCTCAAGCTAAGCTGGGGGTAATTCATTTGATCATATAAGTGAGTACGACATTAGAGTGGAGAGGTGCACGAATTGGGAAGTTTGATAATGTTGAAACTTAGCAAAATACTTTAGTTATGGAGATTTCTTATGAATCGATATAAATACGTTAATGCCATGATTTATTCCATACTCCATTGCATGCTTGGTGTGATTCTTATATGCTTTTATTATAACTCTTGATTGAAAAGTGCATCGCCAACATTTGTATATTAAAGTCTATGAAATGCATGATGTGGATATGAATTGATTGTATGAATTTAGAGAGTCCCGTTTGTTGTTCTTAAAATCTTATAGGTACCATGTTTAAGTAAGACATGAAATCTTTATAGCATGCGATTCGTATTTTCCGAGTTATCGTGACGTGTAGCTTATGGCTTGAGATCTGAGAGAATAATCTAGCGACCACTTCCACTTTGTATTCTTTTTCTTTCATTTCATTTCAGTTTGTTTACATTTCCCGAGTTCGTCTCTCTACTTATCTTCCTCGAGGACGAGTAATAGGTAAGCTTGGGGGATTTTAATCGGTCCATATTTTACACCTTTTTTCTGCATGTTTGCATGTCATTTCGATCGCCTTTATCGCACTTTTCACGATTATTCGACGATATTACGTTACTTTTCACTATTTCTTGTTTTTGTCAGATTTCAGGAAAGATGGAGCAATCGGGAGAAAAAATGAGCTTAAAGGACTTGCACGCGTACCGGAGCATCGCCCATGGCCCTATTAAGAAGATAACGGTGCTGGAGGATGAGTGGAAGAAGAAGGAAATGATAGAATCGACGAAGAGCGCGAGGAGGAGAAGAGTTAACTCCAGAAACAGGCCACTCGGCCGAGTCGCACAGCCCACTCGACCGAGTGAAGAAGCGTATTCGGCCGAGTACAACTGATACGAAGAGATCTTGAGCCACAACATACTCGACCGAGTGGATAATTCCACTCGTCCGAGTAGAGAACTCCACTCGACCGAGTGAGTCAGAATTTCTGAAGGGAATCGAAGCCAACTCTCTGGAATTTTAGGGAGCGCAGCAAAAGACCACTCGGTCGAGTAGAGAAGTCCACTCGCTCGAGTGAGAATGCCACTCGGCCGAGTGACGCCAATGACACGAGCGCCCAGATTTTCATACAGCCTCCCACTCTTTTGAAATCTTCTATCATTCTAGTGGTCAAAGTATTTTTCTCATATTTTTTATAGATACTAGACTCCATGAAGGTTCCAATGCTGCTAAGAACGTGCTAATCAGAGGTCGGATGAAATCTGTAGAATTTCTGCAAGTTGATGCTGCAGTGCAGGAATTTGCATATCAGTGTCACTCAGCCAAATGAGCTTTCCACTCGGCCGAGTCTGACTGTTTTTGACAGAGTGCTATTTTCTGGAGTTTCTGCAGGAATTCTCACTCGACCGAGTCATATTCCCACACGGCCCAAATGACTGCGGGCCCAGAACTTAAGTTGCGGCCAGAGCTGTCTTTGGGCACAGATTTCAGAGGGTTTCTAAGGTTATTTGCTAGGGTTTTGGGGGGCTATATAATAGGTTTGTAGCCGTCATTAGAGGGGGGTCCATTATGTTTTCTTAGAGTCTTTTTAGAGGTTAGGCCATGCCCTAGGCCCCCTCTTGGATCTAAAAGCTTGTAATTGGATTGAAGTTCTTCATCAAAGTTAAGTATCTTTGTTCTTATTATTTGAATCTTTGATTTGATATCTTTATATATGCAAGCAATGTTTTTTATCGATTTCTCTATCGTTATTGCTATGCTTGAGTAGATTTGCTGTTCTAGGGCAAAGGGATGGACACTATGGATCTAATTTCAGATTTGTGATGAATGAATCTCTTTGTTGCTGGAATTGCTAAAGGGGTTAGGTTGTGATTGATTTATTACGGATAGCTAGGAATTTCCATCGATTTGGGGTTTGTAAGAGATTGGATTCCGATCGATGGGAAGGCCTAGTTATTCGATTTAGGCTTATAATCGAGATTCTTTAGACTTGGTTTGCAAGAGATTGGACCAAAACTAGGATTTTTATTATAAGTCTTACCTATATTCATTTACAAGAGATTGGACGAATACGAACTATCACAACCTAGATCGTAACTCGAGTTTACACGAGAGTGGGCTCGAGGTGCGATTGGACGATGATGTCGATCTTCATGCTAGTGGCTTAGGTTAGGGTTTGCACGAGAGTGGGCCCTAACCTAGGTTGCTATAGACCGGTAATAGCGTGAGAGTGTGAGCTTGGTTCTCTATTCAGTTACGACTAGTTCACCTCAACATAAGTCTAGTAATATTGAGATTCACTATTCACAATGATGCCTGATAATCCGTAGTGGAGATTCCCTGGCCCTAGACACTTTTATTATATTAAATTCGAATCGATATTTATCCAACTTCTTTATCATCGTCACCGACATCCATCGCCATTTCCATCACATCATACCATAACCATCTCCACCAATAAAACCTTCGTAGTCAAACCAACCTAGTATAGATTGGAGCCAACACCACCTCCTCGTGTTCGATACCCACTCGCCACTACACCGTGCGCTTGTAGTAAAACTACAATCGTGTTTTCCGGGTGTAAATCTGGGCACGATCAGTCCTTGGGCTAGAGCCCAATGCCATAGTGGGTTGGTTGACTAGTCGTGGTCGACTTGGTTTCTCTGGGCCCGGTCAAAGGGTTGTATCAATTGCCCCCATCTTTCAAGCTTTACCGGTGTAGAGGTTGAGGTTGGGAGATGAAGTATAAGAGGGAGAAGTAGCTCCTTTTTTAAAATTGGTTCGGCTTGCGAAGTCGAGTAGGGACAATAATTGGTCGATCAGAGATTCATTCGGTGGCGAGGGTAGTGACCCCTCGACTTATGGCTGACGAATAAGTGGGTCGGCCAGCTGTGGGACTGGCCCCAGCCTTACGACCGATTTATTCGCTCGGTGGCGAGAGGAGTGGCCCCATGACTTACGGCTGACGAAGGAGTGGGTCGACCAGCTAGAGGAGTGGCCCCCAGCCTTAGACCGATCTATTCATTCGGTGGCGAGGGGAGTGGCCCCACGACGTATGGATTGTTTCTCGCCACTGGTTGATAGTCCGGAGTTCCGAAGGTCGTCGGACGCGAGCGTGGCGGGTCTGTGGGAACATGCCTACATGGGGTATTCTTACTATCATTGTAATTAATGCTCGGGGTATTCTTACGGTCAACAATAATTACTGAAAACTGGGGGTATTCTTACAGTCATTGTAATTAATGCTGATGGGGCAGGACGTGAATTTGACCCATGATTTGATTGGGAATCAACTACAATTTGCATCCAAGAGTCCTAATGTAATGGGAACTCATTTGGGACACCAATTATAGGGCTAGGGGAAAGCTGGATCTGATTTCCCTTCGGCGTCCCATGCCTGGATCCGAATGCTCTCGCACCAAGAGTTCATTTGGCCGGTCGATCCTGGAGGCAGTCGATCCGCCAAAGATTCCATTCGGCACGCTGCTGCTCGGATCCCTGCATCCTCGCACCAGAGCTTGCTCATCCAATCGATCACGAAGGTCACCTGCCTCGCTCGCTTTCGACGACCTTCGGACCTTCAGACTATCAACCAGTGGTGAGAAAACACCCCGAAACAGGAAGATATGAACACGACACTTCTGGTCTTCACCAAAAGAGATTTAGGATCCGCGAATATCACTTGAGTATACTCGCATAAAGGTATGACCTTTATGTATTATTTATCAGTGATATAATTCCTAGAGTAGCAGTTATTCCTAGGCATGATAGCTAGTACATAAAATTTTGAATTTTTTATCTCCCGCTGCTTCATCTTAATTGTTTTGATACTTACTTCAAAACTTTACAATCACTCCATAGTCCAATTAATTATTGATTGATTTTATTATATATATGTTTGCTTGTAGGGTCGCTTGTAAAAATAAAATCCCCTGCTTAAAAGTTGCTTGCAAAATTGCATAAAAAAGGAAATATTTTTTTTCAAAAATCTAATTAATATAATTAATTAGTACATGTAAACCTAATCTAAGTTGGAATTACAAAAGGAAAGTGTATTTTATTTGGTTTAAAATTTTGCTTTTCATATTGGTGTCTATGAAAGGCATGTTTGGAAGATGTTCTTAAATTAAGGAATGTGGTCTTGATGTTTCAGCCATAAAAACATCTCTCTCCTTACATAATTGTCCTGACCATTTTATTAGCATTGAATTCTTATCCAATTGAATTATATGACTTAGTTTATATAATTATATCAAGTCCATTATGTTTAAAAATCCATTAAGGATTACCAGTAGCCCTGCATCGTTTCAAAAGTGTAAAGTACCTACTATTGGTGCTATGGTTATTGGCGACGGTGAAGCCAAAGCATTTCAATCCAGGTGATGTAATTTCTCTCCCATATGATGGATTTAGGGGACATGTTATGTGCTTTATTGGTAGTGGTCAAGGGCACATATATCTATCCATATTGAATATAAAACATACGGGTTCAGACTTGACTAATACTTATGGCTTGTTGGCGGCAGTCAAGGACATAAAGGATTATGGGAAAAAGCCATAATTGAAAATTGCAAAGCGCTACAGTTGATAAAGAGTTTATCTACCTTTAATGGAGAAATATAACTTGTTGGTGACGTTTATGGTTATCAATCACATGATAATTAGATCCCAATTCTCACTATAAAATTATGTCAATAATTTTCGTCTATATTTTGGGTTGAAGATATTCACAAAATTAATGGGAGAAATAATAAGATAAAATCCAATCTAATTATTTACATCTGCTTTCATTATTGTAACTCTTTAAATATCTTTTTTGCAGCATCATGTTTGGCTTAAAGCTTATCCTTGAAAAGTATATACTCACTGGATCTAATTACAATGATTAGTTAAGAAATGTAAAGATTGTGTAACTTATGACAAGCTAGCATATATCTTGGATGTAACCCCTCTTGAAACCCTAACTAATGAGTCCACTTATTAGGAGAAGGAATTGCAAATAGAAAGATGGTTGCAGCAGCTGAGTGCTTTTATTGCCATAAGCCATGTTTTTGGAAAAGGAATTGCAAGGATTACTTTGAGTCCTTAAGAATAAGCAGCATGGTGATGCCATCTCCGTGTGTGTACATCATTCAAAATATACTCTTTATTTCTTTTGCCACTTGGGTATTGGATATCGGAGCTAGTTCTTACATTTGTAACTGTTTACAAGGGCTGAGAAGAAGTAGGAAGTTGAGAGAAGATGAAATGACTTTACATGTAAGGACTAGAAGTGTTGCTGACATCGCCATATGAATTCCACCTTGGATTTCAAACTTGCAAAGTTTTGATATTACACAACTGCTTTTATGTATCGATCTTGATATGCAACATTGTATCTATTTCTTTATTAGATAAAAAGGGCTATAATTTGTATTAAAAGACAATGTTATGAACATTTTTAATAAAGGCATATTTCTTAGTTTTGGTACAATGAGCAATGGTGTATATGTCTTGAATGCAAGCAACATTTTTCATAATATGAATAAAAGGAAGACTCCAAGCAAAAATGAATCCTACTTATGGAATTATGGACTAAACCATATTGGTGAGGAAAGACTTATAAAGTTGTATAAGGAAGGATTCTTGAATCCTTTTGATTATGAATCATTTACAACTTGTAAGTCATTTCTCAAAAGAAAAATGGCCAAAACACCCTTGTAGGAAAGAGTTAGTGAACTCTTGGGACTCGTACATACTAATGTACATGGTCTTTTGTCTACATAAGCAATAGGAGGATATTTCTACTTCATTACTTTTACTGATGACCTCTCTTAATATTGATTGTGTTCTTGATGAAACACAAATTTAAGGCCTTTGAAAATTTCAAAGAGTATAAGTGTTAAGTGGAGAACCAAACAAGAAAAAGTATTAAAATCTTTCGATCAGATCAAGGAGGTGAGTACTTAAGTCTGGAATTCCTTGCATACCTAAAAGAGAATGAGATTCTGTCTCAGGTTACTCATCCCTACATAACACAACACAATGATATGTCAGAGAGAAGGAATCACACCCTATTAGGTATGATGTGATCCATAATGAGTAATATTGAGTTACCTCTTTCCTTTTGGGGCTATATCCTAGAACAACACAGATATTGAATATGGTTCTTTCCAAGGCTATGCCTACTACTCCATATAAGATATGAAATGCAGAAAACCCAATCTTAAGTTTGTTAATATATGTGGTTGTACTGCATATGTGAAAGGCACAATCCAGATAAATTGGAGGCATGATTTATAATGTGTAAATTTGTGAAATATCTAAAAGATTCCCAAGGATATATATTCTATCATCCCGAGGAATAAAAGATTATTGTTTTTCGACATGCCACCTTCTTGGAGAAGAATTCTCTTGTTGACGACACTATATGCAAGGATATAGAACTGGAAGAAGTTCCACAGACAAACTTCAATTGATCAAGGGATAGAACCTGACACTAATGCTACATTACATGACCCTTTACCAATCAAGACATCTAGTAGGTATTCCCATTCATCAAAGAGATACTATATTTTTTTCATTAATGGTAGAGTGGAGGATAGATCATGGTTGATGATGACCATATTAGTTTCCAAGAAGCCATGTAGAGTGGAGAATCTTCAAGATGGCTTCATGAAATGAAATTCAAAATGGAATCCATGCCCTCCAAGAAAGTATGGACTTTGGAGGATGCTCTCAAAGGGGTAAACCCCATAGGGAGCAAGTGGATCTTCAAGAAGATGATCAGTGCAGGTGGAAAGGTGGAGACTGTTAGGGCAATATTGGTGGCAAATGGATATCATCAAAGGTTTGGGATATACTATGATGAGATCTTTTTACCAGTAGCCATGCACAAATCCATTATCTCAGGTTACTCATCCCTACATACTATAGAAGCATAACATGACTATGAGATCTAGCAAACGGATGTAAAGACAGCTTTTCTAATTGGTGATTTAGAAGAGTGTGTCTACATGACTCAACCATATGGCTTTGAAGTTAGTAGGAGCAGTGGTAAAGCGTGAAGATTTCTTAAATCCATTTATGGATTAAAGTAAGGGTGAATGGATTAAGGTAGGGTCATGGATATCTGATTTGATAAGATAACCAAAAGGTTTGACTTCATCAAAATGAGGATGAACCACGCATTTATTAGAAGGTCAGTTGGAGCACTGTCTCATTCTTCATATTGTACCTGGATGGTATACTTTTGATCAGTAATAACATAGAGATGTTGGAATCAGTCAAATTATGGTTGTCACAAAACTTCTCTATGAAGGACTTGGGTGAAGCATCCTTATAATTGGTGTAAAGATCTATAGAGATAGATTGAAAAGGAAGATGAGATTGTCCTAGTCTAGGAATATAGAAATTGTCTTAAAGAGGTTTAACATTGAAAATTCCAAGCGAGGTTTTATGCACACTTGTTATGGAACAACTCTCTCCAAGGACATGTCTTCCAAGACAGAAGATGAGAAAGTTTGCATGAGTATGATTCTTATGCTTCAGCTGAAGGATCCATCATATATTCCATGATATGTACTAGACCCGATTTCATATACGTACTTGGCGTTATCAGTCGATATCAATTAAATTTGGGAAAGAAGTATTGGTTTGCCGTAAAGAACATACTTAATTACGTACTTGAGAAGGACTAAATATATGTTCTTAGTATATGGTGGGAGTAGTAATCTTTTTGTAAAAGGATATATGGAATCTAGTTTTCAAAGTGACATAGATGACAACAAGCTACTATCAGGATATTTTTTCAACCTCAATGAAGAGGCGGTGAGTTCGAAGAGTTCCCAACAATTCACTACAGAAGACACTACGATTGAAGCTGAGTACATCGTAGCTATTGATGCAGTAAATGAGGCAGCCTGGATAAAAAAAATTTGTTGATGAACTTGGAGTGGTTCCTTCGATTGTTGATCCAATATCCATGTATTGTGATAATAATGTGGCACTTGTTGTTAGTTCTTGGGTTCAAGACTAACGTTGTTTTGATGATGATCAATACATTATGTTAGTGTGCTAATCAGTCTTATGTTTTAGTCTCAGTTTATCTAAATGATTATATGTTGATGAGACAAAGCATAAAGCTTGGAGCATGATGATGGATGGACATCTAGAGGAGCAATGCCAAAGCTTGGAGCTTGATGAAGGGAAGCTCATCAAAGAGTGCCAAAGCTTGGATGATGTTGGGGAGCATCAAGGTATCGTGAGCTTGAAGACTTAGACTCTAAGAGATGCAATATGCAATCCATGTAATTTCTATTACTTGCATTTCTCTTTTTGAGTCTAGGATTATTTTAATACCTTGATAGATGGTCATACTCTCATGCATATGTATTTAACCATCTTAGTGAGCCTTAAGATTATCATAGATATCATCCTATTAGGTTCACCATACCTTAAACTCTTATTAGAGTTTTTGGCTCTTCCACAGTCTACTGATGAAGGCACGACAGGCGACTGGATGACTTCCAGGTGCCTGCCCGGCCTTCTACAGCCGACTGGTATGTACAGCTCAATTAAACTTTTTTATTGCTTCTTCTTGAGATTTTTCACCTCAGTTGATTGACGTTCAATTTACAGTCGCATGTATTTCTACAGTCGCCTGGAAATTGATCTACAGTCGTCAGTGCACAACTTGAATTTTCTGGGCTTCGTCCCCATTTGCAAGTCAGTCGACTGGTGAAGTATTTATAGTCACCTGTTTATTTACAGTCGCCTGTGAAATGGTCATTGATGTGTCCTTATATTCCACACTTTATCTATATGATTACATGTCAAAATGATTGCTCAATTACACATTTCATATGCTTTTACACTCATAATTGGAACTATCGTACTTTAAGAGCGTTTGGTTGCATTTTAGGGAATACCGAGCGATTTGGAGTATATTGGAGGAGAGAGTGCGTGATTCGACACCGGAGCTCCTGAGGTGCCGCGTTCGGTGATTTAAAGCTGCCAGGGAGCAAGGAAGGGGCAAGAGAGAAGGAGTGAAGAAGAGGAGAATGAAGAAAGCATGGTTCTATGATACCATGACTCATGGATTTCAGGTCGCTTGATCGAACTATGATGCGGCGAAGGAATCAAGCGACCCGAAGTGCTGGAAACAGGACATCCATAACTCTTTTAAAATCTGCTATCAACTGAGATTTTTCAGTATTTTTCTGAAATTTTTTCCAGATAGTAGACTTCAAGACGGTTCCAACACCACCAAGAACACGACAATCGGAGGTCAGATGAGCCCTGGGAAATCTCTGCAAGCTGATGCTGCAGTGCTGAAATTCTGCTGAAATCTGTTTGACACCTACTCGATTGAGCAGAGGACTCTACTCGACCGAGTAGGGTAAAAATTCTGCTGAAATCTGTCAAGTCGCTGTTCGACCACTACTCGACCGAGTAGTTGACTGCTCGACCGAGCAGAGTGCTGAAATATGTCAAATACCGCTGATCGACCACTGCTCGGTCCACTACTCGACCACTGCTCGGTCCACTACTCGACCAAGTAGTTGAATGCTCGATCGAGCAGCTGCATGCTCAACCGAGCAGCTACGTACTCGGCCCGTGTAGACATAGTAAAGATTTTGGAGGAGGGCGATTCCCTGTCGGGCTCAGTCGAGCAGTACATCTGCTCAGACCGAGTGGACGACCGAGCAACAAACTGCTCGACCGAGTCATCCACTCGGTCGATGATGCTGAAGGCCATTTTTGAAAGGATTTTTAGGCGCGGCTGTTGCAAGATTATAGGGAGTAAGGTCTGGGAGCTGCGACGGTGTTTAGGGGGAGTTCATTTTCCTAGTTTTAGATTAGATTTTTGGAGAGGAGATTAGGGGAAAATACTTGTTAGATATGGAATAATTTCGTGGAGATTATTGGATTATTTTTGGCGTTCGATTGCTACTATTACGTATTGATATTTTGATTCTTCTTTGGATCTATTGCTCGTTATTTTTCTTCATCTTTTGTTGTAAGTTTCTAAATCTTTATTCTATCAGTTGCCATGATGTTTTCTCTCGTAAAAGTCGTATTTTTATCCACCAATAACGTCATGAGTGAGTAGACTTTTCTAAGGTTGATGTGTTAGCCCCAAGATCCTAGGGGGAAGACGTAGATCTGAATCCTTATGTTGAATTAGGGATTTAGGGGAGTATTTCGGTCGATCCTACCGAATCCCTAGGATAACCCATACTGGGATCATGCCCACGGTCTGTGGAATTGATGTGCTTAAGGGGTATCCTTAGGATTTGAACAGGAAAATCGGTGGATCCAACCAAGGCTCGTGACCACTGCCCGGCTCGTGCCTTGAGGGGATCCCCTGACGAACTATATCGCTACGTTGACGGCTTCCGCTATTGCGTCAACGAGAGCCACCGATATACCTCGCAATTCTAAACCACGAGAGTGGTACGAATTGGGAGATTAATCCCTTAACCCTAATGCAACGTAAGGATTCTATTCCAACGTCGATCCCCGACTATCTTAGCGGTGATCCCTAACGCCCTAGTCCTTTTTATTATTAAAACAATAATAACACAACACCCAATTCTCTCAACCCGATAGCTATCTCACTTCGAGATATAGAAGGGAACTGAGAACCCAAATATACTATCACCGTCCCTATGGGATTCGATAACTTTTATACTACAACTTGACGACGTTCGCTTGCGGATAGAGCCTGGAATTGACACCTCGGGGCCATACCACGCCTGTCGATCGTGACACCGCCGGCTGGAATCTAGGTGTAGGTTTAGGGTGCGTCAAGTTTTTGGCGCCGTTGCCGGGGAGGCGTTCCGCCATATTATCTATTTACCACAATTAGGATGATTAGATTGCGTTAAAAAACAAAACAAAAAAGGAGAGAGATATGTTTTCCCTGCCACCTGCTTTATTATTATCTCTTTTTCTTGTACCACCGATGTCTTTTCCAGGTTGTTGTTTTTGACTATTCAGGTACAATGGAGCAATCTTGGGATTATCCAGGCAATGATTTTTCAGAGCAGTATGAGATTCCTATGGAAAACTATGAATATCATCCACAAGACCCGTACTATTGGATGGACAGATATGACCACTACCCAGAGTTCTATGCTTACTGCGAATCTTGTGACATGGAGGGACACATGCCCTACGAAAGCCGCGTCTGTCTCTTGAGTCCCGACCATCCTCTCAATTTGACACTCAATGCATTCATGGCATCGGTAGAGGAGAGCACAGCTGTAAGCGCTATGTTGAATGAGTCACATGATCGTTGGCAGAAAGATATGGCCGAAATCAACAAGTATCTTTCATATTATGAGCTCGAGGGAGAGGCTGAGGACATTGATTCTTCCACATCTGAGGAGGCAGCGGCTGACATACACGATGCATCCAAGGGCGAGACATTCACTTCCATACCCACGGAGCCAGAGCCAGTCGTCGAGGAGGTCATGCATTGGGACGAGGACACAGATATTCATAAGGATCCCTAGTGCTGCCCACCTTCAGTTGAGCCTCCACCACCACCTCATCCTTCCATCGACAACGAAAAGGATTCACCTGCTGAGACCCATACTCATATGCCAGAGCTGCCTGAAAAGCCTAAGAAGAACGACAATGAACTGCCTGTCGCGGTACATGAGAGCGTAGATGTATTTTCAGGGAAGAATCGTCTACCTATTTTTACTTTACATATTTCTTTTGACGATCTTCTTTGGAAAAAATTTATTTTGGGGAAAGATATTTCACATCAGATTGATGCGGCTTGTCTCTTGCAGGGTACATGTGGAGTCCTTGGAGAGATGCTGGGAGCCGCATTACTGGAATCTGATGGAGCCCATGGAGATACGCACCTAGCGTAGCCATAGAAAGTGCAGACAGAGCAGCTGCCTGCACCGGCAAAGATATTGGACCCGCCTTTTGCTACAAGTGGTACCAATCCAGTAGTATAGTATTTTATGCTTTCAATAATCACGAATCCTGTCGACAGCGAGAGGACCGTATATGATTTTATATGCTTTCTTAGTTTAATAAACTCACCCCATATGATGGCTCAATTATCTTTAGCACCCAACCCATTATTTATCATCCATGCCCACCCTTATATTTGGCGCTTATTTTGCCTCTCTCCCTAATTTTTATGTGATGTTTAATCTTGGAGAAGAGAAATTATTTTGTTGAGTGGACCCCATCTTGTTGTTGTCCTCTATTTATATCATACACACATTGAGGACAATGTGATGTTTAAGCTTGGGAGAGTGCATAGTGCATGCACTTTACTTCATCGTGAAACACACTTCGAAATTTCCATTTGAACCATGTTCACCTATACATTTATGTCTCATATGCTTCATTTTCTATGAAATATCGTGGATTTATTTTTTTATAAACTTTGATATCTGTTAGATTAAAGTTCGATTCATTGATTAGTGTATCTGTGTTAATATGCTTTTTCATAGTAGAATCCATAGTTTCACAACCATATTCTCGAAACAGTTAAGCTAAAAATGAATGAATCAAATCTGAAAATTATTTGACTCATGCGTGATTTGCTTGATAATTCTATTGCTTCATGGAGGTTTAGTGATTCAAAAGAGATAGGATAACCCTACGACAACCAAAGTAGTGATGATTATGATTCCTGAAACCGAGCCATGTCTAAATTCTATGCCTTTTCTTTTTCTTTTGTGAATAGCCAATAAATAATCTTTGATCATGTTTTGCATTCTATCGCATTTACGTGAGTTTGCAAAAATCCCAAAAATACAAAAATCAAACAAATATCCTGAATAAAAGGCCCTCGGGGTTCTTCGTAACCCAATGCCCTAAGACCGTCTGGTCTGGGATGCATAGACCTCTTTTTGTATATATTTAGTTTCTCGTGTATATAAAGAAAAAATGCATATGAAATATTCATATAGCCAAAAAAAATATAAAACTAGAAAAATCCCATATCCTTATTTCCATTTCTATATAGAACTAAGACATGGTAAAGTTGATGGGTTCTAGGAGTCTTGAAATGGTCGTAGTGTGGTGATGCCTTACCTTGATTGAATTTGCTAAATTTATTCCATGAAGTATAACAAAATACCACGCATGCTTGAAAAAGTTTGATCATGACATATTATACTGCTTAGAGAATGAGTTGTGAACATTGTTTTCATTTCTGTGAACTTAGTATATTGCATAATAAACTATGATATGACATAACTCTAATCTCTTTTTATTGCTTATCAAGTTCATTTTATTTATTGAAATCCACGTTACTTTAATTTGAGCAAGACTTAAGTATTTGTTGTGTATATGTGTTCTAATTTCATGTTGACGTGTGTTCACGAAATCTTGCATATCTTGGGTTCTTGTTTTTTCTGAATTTAAGATTGAACCCATTGTCTCCATTATACGCCACCGCCTCGCATCTCCATTGTATCCCTCTCCCGGGTTATCTTCTTACTAGTCTTCCTCGAGGACGAGTAAGAGGTAAGCTTGGGGGATTTTGATGTGTCCTTATATTCCACATTATCTATATGATTACACGTCAAAATGATTGCTCAATTACACATTTCATACGCTTTTACACTCAAAATTGGAACTATCTACTTTAAGAGCGTTTGATTGCATTTCAGGGAATACCGAGCGATTTGGAGTATATTGGAGGAGAGAGTGCGTGATTCGACACCGGAGCTCCTGAGGCGCCGTGTTCGGTGACTTAAAGCTGCCGGGAAGCAAGGAAGGGGCAAGAGAGAAAGAGTGAAGAAGAGGAGAATGAAGAAAGCATGGTTCTATGATACCATGACTCATGGATTTCCGGTCGCTCGATCGAACTATGATGCGGCGAAGGAATCGAGCGACCCGAAGTGCTGAAAACAGGACAGCCGTGTACTCTTTTAAAATCTGCTATTACCTGATATTTTTCAGTATTTTTCTAATATTTTTTCCAGATATTATACTTCAAGACGGTTCCAATGCCACCAAGAACACGATAATCGGAGGTCAGATAAGCCCTCAGAAATTTTTGCAAGCTGATGCTACAGTACTGAAATTCTGCTGAAATCTGTTTGACACCTACTCGACCGACCAGAGGACTCTACTCGACCGAGTAGGGTGAAAATTCTGCTGAAATCTGTCAAATGTCACTGTTCGACCACTACTCCACCGAGCAGTTGACTGCTCGACCGAGCAGAGTGCTGAAATATGTCAAATGCCGCTGTTCGACCACTGCTTGGTCCACTACTCGACCAAGCAGTTGACTGCTCGACCGAGTAGCTGCATACTCGACCGAGCAGCTACGTACTCGGCCTGTGCAGACATAGTAAAGATTTTGGAGGAGGGCGATTCCCTGTCGGGCTCGGTCGAGCAGTACATCTGCTCAGACCGAGCGGACAACCGAGCAACAAACTGCTCGACCGAGTCATCCACTCGGTCGATGATGATGAAGGCCATTTTGGAAGGATTTTTAGGAGCGACTGTTGCGAGATTTTGGGGAGTAAGGTCTGGGAGCTGCAACGGCGTTTAGAGGGAGTTCATTTTCCTAGTTTTTAGATTAGATTTTTGGAGAGGAGATTAGGGGAAAATACTTGTTAGATCTGGAATAATTTCGCGAAGATTATTGGATTATTTTTGGCGTTCAATTGCTACTAATACGTATTGAGATTTTTATTCTTCTTTGGATCTATTGCTCGTTATTTTTCTCCATCTTTCGCTGTAAGTTTCTAAATCTTTATTCTATCAATTGCCATGATGTTTTTTCTCGTTAAAGGTGTATTTTTATCCATCAATAACATCATGAGTGAGTAGACTTTTCTAGTGTTGATGGGTTAGCCCCAAGATCTTAGGGGGAAGACATAGATCTGGATCCCTATGTTGAATTAGGGATTTAAGGGAGTATTTCGGTCGATCCTACCGAATCCCTAGGATAACCCGTACTGGGATCATGCCCATGGTCTGTGGAATTGAAGTGCTTAAGGGGTATCCTTAGGATTCAAATAGGGAAATCGGTGGATCCAACCAAGGCTCGTGACCATGCCCGGCTCGTGCCTTGAGGAGATCCCCTGACGAACTATATCGCTACGTTGACGGCTACCACTATTGCGTCAACGAGAGCCACCGATATACCCCGTAATTCTAACCCACGAGAGTGGTACGAATTGGGAGATTAATCCCTTAACCCTAATGCAACGTAAGGATTCTATTTCAACGTCGATCCCCGACGATCTTAGTGGTGATCCCTAACGCGCTATTCCTTTTTATTATTAAAACAATAATAACACAACACCCAATTCTCTCAACCCGATAGCTATCTCACTTCGAGATATAGAAGTGAACTGAGAACCCAAATACACTATCACTGTCCCTGTGGGATTCGATATCTTTTATACTACAACTTGACACCGTTCGCTTGCGGATAGAGCCCGAAATTGACACCTATGGGCCTTACCACGCCTGGCGATCGTGACACCGCCAGGTGGAATTTAGGTGTAGGTTTCGGGTGCATCAGTCATCAGTCGTCTGAAAGGCGTAAGTGCGAAAGTTGCATTTTCTCAGCTCCTTTCCATCCTAAGTGGCAGTCACCTGTTGAAGGATATTCAGTCGCTGTCTATTTTACAGTCGCCTGTGAATTGCTCAACAGTCGTCTGGCACAACTTGCATTTTCTGGGCTTCATCCCAATATGCAAGTCAGTCGACTGATGAAGCATTTACAGTCTCCTGTGTAGTCTTCTACAGTCGCCTGTCCTGGCTCAGATTATAGCCGTTGGGAATTTGATAGCCGTTGAACAGTCGACCGTCAGTTATTCATCAGTCGATTGTCTGTGCCGTAAACTGCCAAATTCTAGCCGTTTCAGATTTCTTCCCTTTGGGTTTTTGGCTGGTTTTATGGGTTCTTCTTGGCTTCATATATATAGGAGATGGCTTAGTTCATTTAGAACTCTTAGTTAATATTGAATATCTTTGGGAATCAATAGCCACTCCTAATCTCTCCCATTTTCCTCTCATGAGCACATTCCTCTTCATGCATTGAAGCTAGCTCATAAGGAAATTCTCCAAGGGATCTAATTCTCATTCCTTTCTTGGAGATCATCTTTCTTCTGTTCATTTCATACACTTAAGTGAGAAGTGTTAGGATCATTCCTAGAAGAGAGAAAGATCATCAAGTGCAATCAAAGCTAATCTCAAGCACTTGGTCATTCAATTGCATGCCTTCTTCATCACATTGGTAAGATCATATCAATGCATAAGTAAGTATTGTTTCGTTTCGTTTTCTGTTTGAAACCCTAATTCTCTTTGTGAGAATTAGTTACTCTCTTTTTGGAAGTTACTCTCTTTGTGAGAGTTTGGTTCTTTCTGTGTGAGAGAACAAATCCTTTGTGTGAGGTCTCTTTGTGTGAGATTAAGGATTTCTCTGCATGAGAATCCAAATCCTCTGTGTGAGGTATCTCTGTGTGAGATTGTATTCACTTCTCTTTGTGGGAATCATAGTGAATATTGGTGTGGCTAGACGTACCCAAGTTTTGGGAACCAGGGTAAAATCTTTGTGTTTGCGATTGTTGTTATTGAGCACTCTTTTAATTTCCGCTGCTTATTGTGCTTTAATTTTAGTAACTTTTAATTAAGCACTTTGCTTGCCATTACACTTTTCACCACCCTCTAGTGTGTGTGTAGCCCCGCAGGGTCCCTTACAATTGGTATCAAAGCCTTGGTTTGGTGGCTTTGCAAGAAAGACTTCTAAGTCTCAACAACCCCTCTCCCTTCCTCCCGTCTTCAAAGGCAAACACTTCCCAATATGGAGGAATCACATGTTCCATTGGCGTGATGTGCATGAGGAGTCCTTAATTACTTCGGATGCCAAAGAGTGGAATGCTTCGCTCCATGCTACTAAGAAAGTGAAGGAGTTCGAGACAGCCAATGAGATACTGGAATATCTTGATGAAAAGTATGGTGGAGAGGAATCGTGCGATGATGAGAGCATCATTGGTAATGAGATATCTCGTAACTCTCTCATTCAACATAGTGATTTCATTGAAAATTGTAAGCGTTGTTTATGAACTCTCCTTATGCTAAAAAGTTTATGCCTAATGAGAGATACTCACTCACATACACATCTCAATCATCCAAACCTTGTGATGATACACGTTTTATTGCTTTGAATCAAGAAAAAGTTGCTCTTGATTCTCATGTGTGCATGTTGAGCAAAGAGAACGACTCTCTTAAAGATCGTATTGAATTTGATCGTGATTTTCACAAATCTGTGAAAGAGAGTCTGTATGCATCGCATAATGTTGAACTTAATTCTTTGCATACGGAGAAAGATACTCTTCTTTCTCAATTGAGTGCCTTGAGGGATGAGAATGCTTATCTCAAACTCCAAATGGAGAAGATGTACTCGGAGAGTGATTACGACATTTTGAGAGATGAGACATTGGCTCTCAAGTCAAAATGTTGTGAGCTTAGCTCAAGTTTATCCCAGAGGGATTACGACATTTCTTCACTTGTGAAGAAGTATGAGTTATTGTGTACTTGAATTGAAAATTTCAAATTGAGTAAGGACAAGGCTTTGGGATCCTCTACATTGATGGATAACAAACCAAGTTCTTCTCTTAGAAGCACCCAAATAAATTTTATGGGGGAGCATTCTAATAAGAAAGTCACATCCAACTCTTATGACCTAAAATCAACTATTATTTCTAAGTCAAAGAGAAATCATGCATTTTTGTATTCTGGTCTTACATATATTAAGAAGCCTATTCAAAAACATGTTGATATGAATGCTTCTCCTTTGAATGTTATGCATGATATTTCTACTCATATGAAATCTTATTATTTCTTGCATGATAGAATTGATGACAAACCTTTGCATGCTTCACATGTTCCTATGTATGGTAGAAATGCTTGTGTGAATGTTTCTAATGGTAAATTGCATGTTTCACACACGGGGTACGCCAATGTTTATGTTCCACCTCATAAGCGTGCAACCACACCTCTTACACATGCCTTAACCAAACCTCTTCTTAAGAATCCCAAATCACTTTGTGTGTGGATTCCTAAGAATGTTTCTAGGCTCGATAGGAACTCGTATATAGAATCATATGTTCGTCGTGTTATTTTTTTCATATGACTATATACGGAAATCAAAATCCACTTTTGTTTGGTTTCCACCTTGCTAGCTCACTCACATTATTAATCATTGTTTAGGTACTATGCTAGTATGTTTACATTTTGTACCCATATTTGTGTGAGTGTGTCCATTTCTCCCATGTTTGCATGTTTTGTATGATTATGGGGGGGAGGAGTATGAAACTTTTGCTTGCTAGCATTATTTTTCCATTCATATGTCACATTGAATATTATTAACATTATGTTTGTGTATATGTGATGGTTATTTCTCTTGCCCTTGGTTTTCCTATTTGGCTATTACCCATCTTTTTGATATTCCAATGGGGGAGAGAAATGGGTTATGTAAAAATATACATTATGCTTTTGATGCATTATTATCAATTGGTATGTTTTTTCATAACACCCATCAATATGATTTGTGCTTTGCAAGTTTATTTTTTATGCACATTTGCATATTGATTGAGGAAGTTTGTTAGCACACATTGTTTATTTCAATGTTTATTATATTTTGACATAATGGATTGTCATCATCAAAAAGGGGACGATTGTTAGTTCTTGGGTTCAAGACTACCATTGTTTTGATGATGATCAATACATTATGTTAGTGTGCTAATCAATCTTATGTTTTAGTATCAGTTTATCTAAATGATTATATGTTGATGAGACAAAGCATAAAGCTTGGAGCATGATGATGGATGGACATCTAGAGGAGCAATGCCAAAGCTTGGAGCTTGATGAAGGGAAGCTCATCAAGGGGTGCCAAAGCTTGGATGATGTTGGGGAGCATCAAGGTATCGTGAGCTTGAAGACTTAGACTCTAAGAGATGCAATGTGTAATCCATGTAATTTCTATTACTTGCATTTTTCTTTTTGAGTCTAGGATTATTGTAATGCCTTGATAGATGGTCATACTCTCATGCATATGCATTTAACCATCTTAGTGAGCCTTAGGATTATCATAGATATCATCCCATTAGGTTCACCATGACTTAAACTCTTATTGGAGTTTTTGGCTGTCCCACAGTCGACTGATGAAGGCACGACATGCCACTGGATGACTTCCAGGTGCCTGCCCGGCCTTCTACAGTCGACTGGTATGCACAACTCAGGTCAACTTTTTTATTGACTCTTCTTAAGCTTTTTGCTTCAGTCGTATAACATTCAATTTACAGTCGCATGTATTTCTACAGTCGCTTGGAAATTGATCTATAGTTGTTTGTGCGCAACTTGCATTTTCTGGGCTTCATCCCAATTTTCAAGTCAATCGACTGATGAAGTATTTACAGTCGCCTGTATATTTACAGTCGCCTGTGAAATGGTCATCATTCGTCTGAAAAGCGTAAGTGCGAAAGTTGCATTTTCTCAGCTCCTTTCCGTCCCAAGTGATAGTCGCTTGCTAAAGGATATTCAGCCGTATGTCTATTTTACAGTCGCTTGTGAATTGCTCAACAGTCGTCTATGTGCAACTTGCATTTTCTGAGCTGCATCCCAATATGCAAGTCAATCGACTGATGAATCATTTACAGTCGCCTGTTTATTTACAGTCGCCTATTTATTTACAGTCGCCTATGTAGTAATCTCCAGTCACCTATCCGGGCTCAGATTATAGCCGTTGGGAATTTTATAGCCGTTGAACAGTCGACTGTCAGTTGTTCATCAGTCAATTGTCTGTGCCGTAAACTGCCAAAATCTAGCCGTTGCAGAGTTATTTCCTTAGGGTTTTTGGCTTCTTTTATGGGCCCTTCTTGGCTTCCTATATGTAGGAGATGGCTTAGTTCATTTAGAACTCTTGGTTAATATTGAATATCTTTAAGAATCAATAGCCACTCCTAATCTCTCGCATTTCCCTCTCATAAGCACATTGCTCTTCATGCATTGAAGCTAGCTCATAGGGAAATTCTCCAAGGGATCTAATTCTCATTCCTTTCTTGGAGATCATCTTTCTTCTCTTCATTTCATACACTCAAATGAGAAGTGTTAGGATTCATTTCTAGAAGAGAGAATGATCATCAAGTGCAATCAAAGCTAATCTCAAGCACTTGGTCATTCACTTGCATGCCTTCTTCATCACATTGGTAATATCATATCAAGGCATATGTAAGTGTTGTTTCGTTTCGTTTTATGTTTGAAACCCTAATTCTCTTTTCGAGAATTAGTTACTCTCTTTGTGGGTGTTACTCTCTTTGTGGGAGTTTGGTTCTTTCTGTGTGAGAGAACAAATCCTTTGTGTGAGGTCTCTCTGTGTGAGAGTAAGGATTTCTCTACGCGAGAATCCCAATCCTCTGTGTGAGGTATCTCTGTATGAGATTGTATTCACTTCTCTTTGTGGGAATCATAGTCAATATTGGTGTGGCTGGACGTACCCAAGTTTTAGGAAACCAGGGAAGAATCCTTGTGTTTGCGATTATTGTTGTTGAGCACTCTTTAAATTTCCGTTGCTTATTATGCTTTAATTTTAGTAACTTTTAATTAAGCACTTTGCTTGACATTACACAATTCACCTTCCTCCTAGTGTGTGTGTAGCCCTGCAGGGTCCCTTACACTTGTTCTTTCCAAGAAACCTAAATTTCACAAGAAATTGTCACGCCCTGCTTCCCATTATACTTGGGAGCGAGGACGCGAGCGGGTCCGCATGTGCTTAAAGCAAAGAAGATGTACTTTTACTTCTTTCTTCTTTGACTTAAGCACAATAAGCGTTAATTAGCAAAGCAGGTCCTTGCACGCGAATTTCTCAGAGGCATCATAAATAGTCATTACATTTTTTACGCCAGCATTTTTGAAACAAAGTACACAAAGCAATTAAGGCCTAGCATGGCCGTACAATCTGTTGAAAGCAAACACACCTGAAAACAATAAGTTAAATAATAAAACTGAAATAGAAACAGCTTGCTCTAGCCTTCCGCAGGGAGGATCTCACCGTCCTCGTAGCTCTGATCAACGGGGTCCACCTCTAAGACAGTTTCCTTAAAAGTATGTTCCTCGAGATACTCTATCTCTGAACCTAACATATATTTCATAAATAGATTGAAATATATGTCAGCGATAAGCTCGACATGATATTTAAAGTAATGAAATGAAGAACAACTTAGAAAAGGACAAAAGAGCATTAGTACACATTTATGAATAATAAGTGCAGAAAAGTAAAGTACGAGCATGTATGAATTGGCAATTCAAAAAGTAAAACAGTTGTATATTGAGTATTTGATTATTTGTGATCTGATAAGTCCATGTCTGAGTAGGTAAATGTTCTCGATACACCCTATCATCGGGGGTTTATCGTGACGCTTATTGCCATTCCTAACCTGGAAGATGGCCAAGATGCTTGACTTCATTAGTGTAGTATGGAGGTAGCCGTAAGATGTTTAAGCCACATTTACGGACTCTACTACATGAACCAACCCCACCAAAAGTGTCTTTCTAGTCACCGACTAGTTCTAGCTCATCTGTATTCGACGGTTTCATCCCATCTATATTCGATGGTTCCATATATATGTTTCGAGTTATAACATACGCTCTTTCCAAATTAGTTCAACTTGATAGCATGCAGGTAGTAAAGGTAGTTTAATTTAATAGCAGGCATGTCGTGAATTGTTCTAAACGATCAACATTAATATAACATGTCCATTTAAAATTAGAAGGCAACCAGTATAATGAAAGCACACGATTTGGCTTCTAAAGTCGACAAGCACGTTAAAATAAGATTTTAGCACTAAGTTTGAACAGTTCAATTTGCAATTCGTTTACCATAAATACTTGCCTTGGGGTGATGTTGGGTGTCCAAGTGATGGTAACGTGAGGCGTGTTTTATTTGCGTCATTAGACTCGTGATATCAGGCTAATGGTTATTAACAGTTAAAATATATTAAGCTAACTTACTTTAAAGTAACATCAACTTAAAAACTAACGTCAAATATTAACTTAATTACTTAAACTAACACTATAACAGAAATTAATTTACAACTTAAACTAACAATGATTAATAACTTTACACTGATATAAACTTTAACTTAATATAACTTAACTCATAATAAATTAACTTTATACTAACTTAATTATTCATTTTACTATTAACTTTAATTAATACTGTTAACTTTATATAAAATAACATAAAAACTAACATTAATTCTTAACTTATATAACTTATTAATATATAACTTTATATAAACTTTACTTATAATAACTTTAAACTAATTAATAATATATACTTAACTTTGTATTAATAACTATTAACTATTACTATCTACTTTAATATAAAAACTCTTTGCCTTCTCAATTTCTTCCTCTCTCTCCCTGTCGTTCCCCTTCTTCTCCTTTTTCTTCTCTTTTTTTGCTGCAGGGGGATCGGGCAAGGGCACAGGCGGTAAGGGGCGGCGGCAAGGACTGAGCGGCGGCGGCGGTTCGGGCGCAGGCGCACGGCAGTGGTTCGGGGCGCAGGCGCATGGCAGTGGCCTGGGGTGGGCGACATCGCACCGGGGCAGCGGGCGGCTGGCCGTAGGTGGGCGACAACGCATGGGGTGGCGGGCGGCCCAAGGGCGACGATGGCTGGCCATGGGTGTGGGGCTGCGGAAATGGGAGGATGAAGAACTGATTTTGGGTTTGATTGATCTGAATTTTGATTTCAAATCTTTGGATTTCAATTTGATCCAACCTCTTCTTTGATTTTGGTTTTTGGGTTGAATGGAGGAGGGGGATGGTTAAATTGGTTTGATTTGGGGGAGGAGATGCTGAAATTGGTTTGATTTGGGGGAGTGGATGCTGAAATTGGTTTGGGTTGTAGTGGTGGCTGATGTTGTTGTGGTGGCGGTGGCGGGAAGTGGGTTTCGATGACGATGTTGCTGTTGTTTTAAGAACATTGGAGGGGAATGGCTGTTGATGAAGAGAGCTGGAGGTGGGGGAGGAATGAATGAGGCAGGTCAGATCCGATTATTTTGGATCTGAGCTGCCCAATCAGCTATTAATCACGGTGGGTTTAGGGGTAAATGTAATTTAGTTAAGTATTAATTACATTTTAGTTAAAAGTAATTAGTTAGGGCTTAATAGGCAAATAGTTACACTACGGTGAAAACTAAAACAGATACGCTCTCGCGTCGACGTGTGGACGAAAATTCACTCGGACGAAAATATCCAGACGATCGAAGTAAAAATTACAGGCACACAACAATCAAGCACGACTAAAAATACAGACAGTTACATCCTACCCTCCTTAGAATAATTCCGTCACTGGAATTCTCTACATTGCAGGGAAAAGGTAAGGGTAACGTCTTTGCATCTCGTCCTCTCGCTTCCAGGTAGATTCTCCTGGCGAGTCATGTCGCCACATCACTCTCACGAGCTCGACGACCTTGTTCCTGAACGCCTTCTGATGTTAATCAAGAATCTGCACTGGCTATTGCTCGTAGGTAAGGTCTGGTCGCACCGTGAACTCCGAATGATCAACCACATGCGTATGATCACTTATATAACGGTGCAGCTGGGAGACATGGAAAACATTATGTACTCTCTCTAATAATGGTGGTAAAGCTAGGTGATAAGCTACCTCTCCAACTCGCTCTAATAGATCAAATGGTCCCACGAACCTTGGACTGAGCTTGCCTCGTCTCCCAAAATGTATCACTTCTCGGTTTGGGGATATCTTCAGTAAAACATGATCTCCTGGTTGAAACTCCAAGTGACGACGCTTGTGTTGGATCTCCTGGCACACCAAATACACTGGGGGTGAATAGTATAAATCACGACGATATTGCAAAATTAAAAGTTAATAAAAAATTGCAATGAAAGTGTGGAAATAAAAGATCACAATCCAGAATAATGCAAACGCAAACACAGAGATTTTTATCCTGGTTCGGATCCTTGTGATCCTACGTCCAGTCCTTTATCCCGTAGAGATTTGAATCCACTAAAACACTTGCTCTCCGCAAGTAATCAACATACAAAGATGCCAACACTCCCCGTGTTGCAAACTTGTACAATCTCTTCATCAAGAGATTCACCAAATAAAGTAAAAGAAAGAGTATGAAACAATATCACATATAGCCTTGATAATTGATGGAATTATTGTGCAAGGTTGGTGATGGAATCTCCAAGGTTCAAGATGTGGATTGTGGTAGAACACGCTTGAAAATTGGACTTCTTATTGGGACTGAATTTCTACAGAGTTTTCCCTATGGAAATCTGAAAATCTCACCCTTTCTAGAGAGAGAAAGAAATCTTAAGAAAAGAGAAAGTGAGAGAATTTTCGTAATTTTTAGGTAGGGGTCTGGGGGTCTATCTATAGTCCAAAGAGGTAGTTTATGACTGTTGTACAACTGCCTAAATTTTCAAAAAAATCTGAGCCATTTTTGGCAGAATTAGTCAACTAATTTTATGGATTGGTAGACTAATTAAAGCTGACTGGATAGAATGGAAGTTAAAGTGTCTTTTCAAGAGAAGTAACTTCCTAAAACGATAGGAAACTATTTAAAACGGCTATAAACTGCTGTAAACGGCTATTAACTGCTAAAACTAGCCGTTAGTGGCAGTTCTAACTTCTACTTAATAAAATATAATATTTTAATGATAAATCATTAAAATAAAAGATTAGTAGACTAATAGGAAGGATTATTCGACTAAAAATTTGAAACTCTAGGAAATGGTGGAAAAATGATCCTGAAGACTCTAGGATGGGTCTGACAAAGTTTCAGAATTTTCTGATTTTTTTATTATTTAAATTAGTCGACTAGCACTAAGGATTGGTCGACTAATTGGAATTTTGACTTGATTTTTGAAGATGAACCCTAAACGACTAAGATATGTGATCATCAAGGCTTTTACATTCTAAGTATATGCAAGATAAAAAATAATGATTACATCACTTATTACAAGATATAAAATTTCTTCGACATGCGTTGTCTTGTAGTGAATGCTTCTTGCAACTTGTGTTCTTGATGATGATCTTAGATGGTAGTGCTATAATATCTGCATAGATAGAGTTAGTACATATAAAATGATATGTTTGTATCATCAAAACCATATAAGGAGTTATGATTTTCCAACATTCTCCCCCCTTTTGATGATTTTACAAATATTGAATATTATAATAATATGTGACTAACGAATAATAAAACAACAGAAAATTTGTCATGTGTTTACTGAAATACTCATCCTAAAGATATGACTTATATGCAAGAGAGTATGTAAACATTTCATTTTAAAGATATATTATAATATATAATAATTGTTAGTAAAAATGTACAAAGTTTCTCCCCTTGTCAAATTATAATACTGAAATTATAATACTGAAATTTCAGAAACTAATGCAGAGAATCTGAAATAATATGCATATTTTCTCCACCTGTCAAATTATCAAAAATGGGGTGACAGTATTAATTAGTCGGCTAATCAGTGGCATTAGTCGACCAAAAATTTAAAGAACAGAATTTTTTTTTAAAATAGAAACCGAACATAATTCATTTTAAAGGAAGATATAGATACATTCATTGACAGCAAATAAAAACAGCAGAAACTGTGATACACCAACCACACATGATACAAACTAACAAACATACACCAAACTAGTCTTAATACTAATTAGTCAACTATGCTACGGTATTAGTCGACTAAACGCAGTCAGTCCAGAGTTGTGCCTAATTGTCCAAGGATGAAGGAGGCGGGAAATGAGATGAGGAAGGTGTGTACGGAGCCCACTATTGGAGGGACCTTAGGATTTCGGCTTGGGTGAGTTGCATAGCCTCGAATCCTTTCTCCATATCCTTTCGAACATTGCTAAGTTGGTCTCAAAACCGCTAAGATGTTCTTGGACTCCTCCGAAACCGGAATTGACATCCTCACGAAGTTGGTCAATTTGGTCTTGGAGGGTAGGCCGGGACGGAGGCCTAGCATAAGGGTTGACGGTTTGCTTGCGATGACATGAAGGAGGGGTGACACGTTCGGGCTCGGCTTCTTCTTCTTCGTCTTCGGAAGGAGGAATAGGTGGGAGAACTATACGGTTGATGAAGGAGTGATCGAATTATTGAGGATTAAAAACCGAAATTTCATTCTCCAAGGGAACATGAAAGTGTTGGAGAATTTGGGTGATGACACAAGGAAGGAAAATATGTTGCTTGATTGGTTTAACCAAGACAAACATAATGGTGCATGCCCAATCCACTTTAATCCCTCTCATAATGGCATAGAGAGCCCTACTTCGGGTCTCATTAACGTAGTTGAGGGAGCCACTCTTGGGGAGAAGATTATAAGTGATGATTTTGAGAAGAATGCGAGGAATGGGGTTCAAGGCTTTGGCGGACATGCCAATCCGAAAATTGGGGCTTAAACGGTTGATAAGTTCGGGATTATCCATGGAGGTTTGGCCAAGGAAATTTGTGTGGACACGAGGCAAATGAAGGCTTTCGGCAAGGGAATCATAGTCAAGATGGATGGTGATGCCTTTCACTTTGGTACTAAGATAAATAATTGCCCCATTCTCTACCACCTTCATGTTGGTAAAGAATTGTTTGACAAGAATGGGGTAATATGGAATGATATTACACCACAAGTGAAAGAGAGAAACGGCGTCGAGAAGGTGATGGATGTTGAGATTTTGGATTACCGGCTCGGATAATTTGATGGCTCTTTTGGGGAAGAAAGTCGACTTTTCGACGGTGGCGGCCAGATTTGGGCGTCGTTGATGGAGAGGATTGGAGGAAAAAGCCATGAGGGAAGGATGCAGCTTTCATACAGAATACTTATGAATTTACTTCTAAAACCGAAAGATTTGAGAGAATATTGAGACAATGGCTTTCTCATATGAGGAGAAAGAAGAAGAAGAGTGTGTGTATTTATAGAATGAATTGAAAAGGGAAATTTGAATTTGAATCTTCAAAAGACAATGTAATAACTCCTAAGAAGTTATTAAAACGTTTCCTAACTACTGGGAAGAGAAAGGGATCAAAACCGATCAAAAATTGAATCAAAAACCGCACTGAAAATGGCTTCTGGAATTTCGTGTTCTTCAGCGATTAGTCGACTAGGTCGGCCTAGTAGTCGATTAATTAATAAAGAGAGCCGGACTGTTTGAAAAGAGGCGGAAAAATTCAAAGTTTTAATTAAAAAATATTTTTCGGTCAAAAAAGGCTGACACAAGAGAGCCTAGGGAATGACCAAAAAATTAAAGAGAGTTGACTAAAAAAGGTGGTCTTGTACTTTGTGTTAGGAAAGGTGTAAGAAAGGCCATGTACTTTTTGTACTTCGTACTTACAAAGTACTTGTGAGAGGGAAATTTAAAAAAATTGAATTTGGAAGTCTTTCCATGATGACATTCTGGTTGGACCGAAAATAAAATAAATAATAATAAAATATTTAATATTAAAATATGTCGTTTATATATAATTAATTCTGGACTATTAGTCGACTAATACATTTGATTAGTCGGCTAATTAAAATAAGAATAAATTGTGAAAAATCCAGAAAAATCATAAAATGATAATAACTTCATATATAACTATAGTATATGGTTAAAAAGCTGTTTCACTAATAATACCGAGTTCTCTTCTTAATTTAAGAAAAGTCTCTTCCTTAAGGGGCTTAGTAAGGATATCAGCTTTTTGATTCTTAGTATCTATATACTTAAGAATAATATCACCTTTTTGGACATGGTCATCCAAGAAGTGATGTCGTATATCTATGTGCTTAGTACGTGCATGATGGACAAGATTTTTGGATAGATTTATAGCACTAGTGTTGTCACATATGATAGGACACGTATCACATTTAATGCCATAATTTAAAATTGTTTGTTTCATCCATAAAATCTGTGCACATGCTAAACCAGCGACAATGTATTCCGCTTCTATTGTAGATAAAGAAACAGAGTTTTGTTTCTCACTAAACCATGATACTAATGCATATCCTAAAAAATGACAATTACCACTTGTACTTTTACGATCAGATTTGCAACCTGCAAAATCTGCGTCACTATATGAAACTAAATCAAAAGAAATTGATTTTGGATATTATAAACCAAAATCAGATGTATGTTTGATATACCTAATTATCCTTTTGACAGTAGTCAAATGTGATAATTTAGGATCAGATTGATATCTAGCGCATATACAAACAGAAAACATAATATCCGGTCTACTTGCGGTAAGATAAAGTAATGATCCAATCAAACCTCGATATAATGTTTGATCAATAATCTTACCATTTGGATTCTTGTCAAGATTTGATGAAGTACCTATTGGAGTACGCTTTTCTGCAGAATTCTCTAATCTAAACCTTTTGATGAGTTCCTTTGTATACTTACTTTGATGTATAAAAATACCTTTCTTCATTTATTTGATTTGAAGTCCTAGGAAGTAGGTTAATTCACCCATGTGACTCATCTCAAATTCATTCTGCATTTTCTTAGAAAATTCTTGACAAAGAGAACCATTAGTAGAACCAAAAATTATGTCATCAACATATATTTGTATAATGATAACATCAGAATCTATATGTTTGGTAAATAAAGTAGAATATATCTTTCCTATAGAATAACCAGATTTTAATATAAAGTTCTTTAATCTTTCATACCAAGCACGAGGTGCTTTTTTAATCCATACAATGCTTTCTTTAACTTGAAAACATGATTATCTAAACTTTCATGTTGAAATCCTGGTGGTTGATCTACATAGACTTCTTCCTTTATAATACCATTTAAAAATGCGCTCTTAACATCCATTTGATATAACTTAAAATCCTTATAACATGCATATGCTAGAAGCATTCTAATTGATTCTAATCTAGCTACATGTGCATAGGTTTCATCATAATCTATATCTTCTTCCTGATTATAACCTTGTGCAATTAATCTAGCCTTATTTCTAACTACTTGTCCAGATTCATCCAATTTGTTCTTAAATACCCACTTAGTACAAATTACAGGATGATCTGAAGGTCTAGATACTAATTCACATACATTATTTCTTTTGAATTGATTAAGTTCTTCCTGCATTGCTAAAATCCATGAACTATCTTTACATGCTTCAATAACATTCTTTGGTTCAATGGATGAAATAAATGCACAATTAGTCATTTGTTCAATTTGTGATCTAGTTCTTACTTTATCAGAAATATTTCCAATAACTAAATCATGTGGATGATTAGGAACTTCAACTAATGCTTTAGGAAGACTTGTATTTTTAGGTATAATCTCAGGAATGGGATTATTAGTATCATCATCGTTTAACTTAGTGTTTTCTAAAGAGCTAACAATAGGAATAGAATCATCTTCATCTAATTGAGTAATAGGAGAAAAGTTCTCATCAAAACTAACATGAAGAGATTCTTCAATACATACGGTTCTTTTATTATATAAACCATATATGCTTTACTACGTGTAGAATATCCTACAAAAATACATTTGTCAGATTTAGAATCAAACTTATGCAATGAATCCTTAGTATTAAGAATAAAGATTTTACAACTAAAAAGCTTAAATTAAGAAACACGTGGAATACGATCATAAAAAAATTCAAAACAATTTTTATTCAATTGTGGTCTTACCAAAATTCTGTTTAAAACATAACATGCAGTAGCGACGGCTTCTGCCCAAAAATACTTTGGTAGATTACTATCACATAACATGGTTCTAGCACATTCTTGTAATGTTCTATTTTTCCTTTCAACTACATCATTTTGTGGTGCGGCTCGAGGAAAAGAGAAGTTATGTGTTATACCATGTTTATTACAAAAATTTGTAAATAATTCATTTTCAAACTCTCCGCCATGATCACTACGAATAGTAATACTGGATGAAGATTTTAAATTTTGAATTCTTTTACAAAATATTGTGAATTCTTCATATGCATCTTTCTTATGCTTTAAAAATAATACCGAAGTATATCTTGAATAATCATCAACAATTACAAATACATATTTATTGCCATTTAAAGACGCTATTCTAGAAGGACCAAACAAATCCAAATGTAAAAGTTCAAGAGGTCTTTTTGTAGAAATAGCATCTTTTAATTTGAAGGATGATTTATGCATCTTACCTTATTGACATGCATCACAAAAATGTGAATGAGTAAAAGATATATTAGGCATACCAGAAACTAACTTATGTTTTGAAATACATGCTAAATGCTTAAAGTTATTGTGACCAAAACATTTATGCCATAATAATGTGGTATCTGTTGATGCTAGTAAATAATGATTATTAGTAGATACTTTCATGCATAAGACATATATATTATTCTTATGATTACCATGAAATAAAATATTAGTCATATTAAGATCATATATAAGGCATGCATTCTTTTCGAAAACTATTTTAAAATCTTTATAGCATAATTGAGAAATGGATAAGAGATTGTGTTTCAAATCGTCGACGAAGAGCACGTTTTCGATGATTGGCTTAGTTGGATCACCAAATGTTCCAATGCCAATCACTTTACATTTGTTGTTATCACCAAAAGTAATAGTGCCACCATCTTTGAATTGAACGATTAATAGAAGTTTGATGTTCCCGGTCATGTGTTTTGAACATCTACTATCTAATATCCATCTTTCTTTTATGGGCACCTGAAAGATAAACAATAAATATTGGTACCCTTTTTATATGGGTCCTTAGGATTAGTCCTTAGGAAACCAAACCCAAGTGGAATTTGGTTTCTTCAGATAGTTAGAAGAAAGAATAACATTTTGCATAAAGTTAGATATGTATAAATCCTAATCATATAAGCAAATGTCTTTGGGAACCCAAATATTATGCATAATTGTTTTCTTAGAGATGAAATAAAATTGGTCTTCTTTTGAATATGAATAATATCCATTTTCAAAATATTAGAAGAATCAATTTTCTTTGCATTAATAAAAACATGCTCTTTCTTTTCTAAAGTATTACCAAAAATATTGGATTTGGGAGTATAACCCAATCCTTGTCTATGATTTGCAGGATGTTGTATTTTAAGTAAATTATCTAAATTATTCTTTCCTTTATTAAATTTGCTAACATTAGAAGACATGTTATCATATTTCAATTTTAAAGAAAAAATATCTTTATCTAAAGTAGAAATACGTGTAACCATATTATGATTCTCAGATTTGAGAATCTCATTTTTCATGTATTAATTTAGTATTTTGAGAAATTAATGAATCTTTCTCAATTTTAATACTATCTAATGTAGAAGATGAAGAGGTTAATTCTTGATGAGAAAGGACTAATGCTTTATGTTGAGAATTCAATTTCTTGAATCTCATATATAAATCATTAAAGGCTTCTAGTAATTCTTCATTATTTAAAATACTTACCTCATTATCATCTTGTGCCATAAAGCACATATGGGCATTTTCTTCATTACATTGATTGTTGACTTCTTCTTCCTCATCTGAAGATGACGAGTCCCATATTGCTGCTAGTGCCTTCTTTCTTTTTTCGAACTTCTTTTCCTTTCTGAAGTTGTTGAATGTCCTGTCTTTAGGCTTAAGAAGTGGACAATCCTTTTTCATATGACCTGGTCTGTTGCATTGAAAACATAAAGAAGCATCAGTAGTTTTAGGCTTAAAACTTTTAAACTTATGTCACGCCCCGTTCTCTAGAATACCCGGCATTTAAAATTTTTTTCCTAGTGTCCTGAAGAGTGAGGGTGATGTGAGAGAAAAGAGAGAGAAAGAAGAACCGTATAAGCAGGCCACTGCGCACATGCTGGGATAGTACAAGTGAAGCTCCACTATAATATCAAACAACTCATCATAACGTAGAACAACAACAACACGTTTTATATAAGAAGTTTCGTTTACATACATAGTCCAAATGCACCACTACACATACACCGCTGCACTCCACCTACCAAGACAACCAAGACATATCACAACCTACAGCTCACACCAAGTACTACACCTGAAACTCAACTCTAAGTCTTCAACAACCATGCAGCCTCTGCTACCTGAAAAATTATGGAGGAGCACATCAATGTGTGCCCCAGTAGGAACCAGTTTGGATTTGGAACACCATTCTAAAGTTATCAACCCACAAGGCAAGACAAGAGAAATAGGGCATATAACTAAGTAACATAATGAAAATTAAATAGCTAAACAAGAAGATCATACCTGCGGTCCAATGTCAAGTTACTGCAGAAAATGGTTAGCACGAATAATAATAATAATAATAATAATAATAATAATAATAATAATAATAATAATAATAATAATAATAATAACACAAGTGTTCAAACAACCATTTTCTAATAAGATAAGTAAAAGTGACTGAGGCATGACACAGAATCACAACAATACACAAACCACATACACAAATACACATACATGGCACAAACATATAAATATACATACAATGCACAACACACAACACGCATATATTGCATATATGTATGACGTGCGTTTATATTTCATATATTCACGCACGTCTTCTTTTGTGTTTTTCCGCTATTTTCCGCCGTCTTGTATTCGTTTTCTCGTGTTTTCTTGTTTTCTTGCACTTTTCCGTGTTTTTGTAAGTTTACAGGAGTTTGTCGACTTAGGGGACATAAAACGACGATATCATGAGTCCCCGGAGCAACGTGAGGAGTCACGCATGATCCAGGGGGTCAAACGACGAAGATCGCCATCTTTCAGCCCCCCACCCGATCGGTTGGATAGGCCAACCGATCGGGTGATGCACGCGTGCACGACCCGGTCAACCGCTGAAGCAAGAAATTTATCAACCGACCGGGTCGCCGACCGGTTCAACCTGACCTCTCTCTCTCTGGAAATTGGAGCTGAAACTCAACCGATCGGATGATATTCACCCGATCGGTTCACCTGTAGCCGTTTCCCCAAAGAAGACGACCCGGAGAGCTCACCCGACCGTCAGCAGACCGTACCAAAACGTCCGAAGTTACTGTCTTTTGGGCAACAATTCCAACTGATCGGTTGATTTATCAACCGATCGGTTCACCCGATGACGATCAAGATCCAAACGACGAGCAGCTTCCATCAACCGACCGTGTCGTCTGACCGGGTGAAGTCTCGAAGATGGCTGCCGAAATTCGCAGCAGGTCACCCGATCAGGTGATTCTTCACCCGATCGGGTGATGTCGTTTTCTATAAATACAGAACCTAGGTCTTCAGATTCGAGAGAGTAGTTATTTTTGCTGTTTTTCTCTCTATTGACGGCTGTAATTTTCTAGATATTTGTAAGTTGTCTGATCTTTACCAAACTTTAATATAGTGTTATTTGCATTGCTCTTACTACTTTTCAATCGCCTGATCATGTTTTTAACGGTTGATTTTGATTTAGATTGCTTTTTAGTAAATATGTGTGAGTAGTTCCCAAATCTGGGATTTTGGTGGAAACCACTTCTGGGTTCTCCCCGATGCGTCCATAGTGTTGGATCCTGTCAAAACAACGACATTAGGATCGAATAATAACATAGACTTACGCTTGCGTATGCGGCACCGTAGTCTCTGAACTTCACCCTCGGATTCGCCACAACGGTCGATACTTCGTCACGGAGGATCGAAGCAGAGTTTCACCGCCTAAATCTCTATTTAGAAGAGGATTTTAATGGAAGGGAGAAGAAGAACACAAGTTGCCTTATGCAAACTTATGGCATGGTTAGATTAGTGTAAAAGGCATACCCTTGGGTCCTATTTATAGGCTTTAGGGGTAGTTATTGTAGGAAATAACCAATTATAAGCTTATTAGCCTATATTAGCCCTTTTACTTATCCTCTTCTTCATTCACTTATCGAGTGCCTTTATGCA
>JAULAV010002408.1:0-25000 GCA_030789695.1 Scilla litardierei
CCTCAAGGCATACAACTGCTCAAACAGCCCTCCCCATGAATATCCTGGAATCTCTCAATGAGACACTCGGTCAGCTTCTTCCAAGTCTGTATAGGCCTCTGCTTCTAGGTCCACTTGTACCACAAAAAAGCCTCACCCTCGAAGCTCAGTGCTACCGCTCTCAGTCTCTCAGCCTTTGAGAAGCCCGTGACATCAAAGTACCTTTATATCTGGTAAATCCACCCATTAGGGTCCTTGCCATCAAAGAGGGGGTGCCTTCAACTTCCTCATCCTAGTCACTGGGTTAGCGTCACCCCGTGGTGGTCCCTCCCTGTTCGCTGCCTGGCGTCTCTGGTAAGGATGCTCATCGGCTCTATAATGCGCTTCATCCCCCCTGGCCCTCTCGTTGGCGAGTCCGCCTACATCCCACTCATCAACCTGCTCTCGACGGGGTCCCCATTGTAGTCACCGTCCTTCTACGCTCCCAAAACGAGGCGCATCTCCTCCTATGGGCCTCTGATAGGGCTGCCAACCCTCGACGCCCCCAGGGAGAGGGGAAACCTCCCACGGCCCCCAGGTGGGGCCGCCAGCCATCGCCGCCCCCGGAGGGGGCGGTTCTCCTCCTGCGGGCCCCTGGTGGGCCCGCCAGCCCTCGCGCCCCCGGAAGGGGCAGATTTCCTCCTGAGGGCCCCTAGTGGGCCCGCCAGCCTCTGCCGCCCCTAGAGGGGCGGATCTGCTCTGACGACCCCTTGGGGGTCGCTGGCCTTCGTCGCCCCCACTAGGGGCGGATTCCCTCTTGTGGGCCCCTGGTGGACCCACCCGCCTCCGCTGCCCCCAGATGGAGCAGATCTGCTCCGACGACCCCCTGGGGGCCGCCTGCCCTCGCCGCCCCCTGTCGGGGGCGGCAGACCTCCTGCGTCCCCTTGATGAGGCCGCCTACCTGCATCGCTGCTGGCGTCGCCCCCAGGGGGAACCCGTCTGCAACCCCTAGGGTATTCCGCCCACCGTCGCCATTGCCCGGGGTCGTCTGCGAGATCAGATCTGAAGATCCAGCTGTTTTCGGATCTGAATCTCGCTGAAAAATTGTTGCTGAAACATCTTCGCCACCTCGACAAATCCGTCTTTCATCTCCCGCGAGTGTTGCTCCAATATCCGCTTCATGCTCGCTTCCAAGGACGTGTTCAAATCTACTTTCAACTCATCCTTCAAATCGGCCATCTCTTTCCTCAACCCCGAGATCTCTGCATCGAGCTGCTCCTTCAGAGATTTTGTCGCAGCCGCTCCTGTGTTCGTCATAGAATCGAACACTCTGATACCAAAATGATGTGATCTGCTTCTAAAAGATAACAAATCAGATTTACAAGAAGAAAAAGAAATATAAAAGTGGAATTTTTATAGTAGATTTCTAGAATAAAAGATAGATCAATCCTTTTCTGGAGTAGATCTCTCCCTAACTTGTGTTAATGGAACAAGTTTAATCCCCCACGAACCCTAACAATATTTCTTAGCAAAAGATCGATCTTCGATAAACAAATTAGGGCCGGCTTGTAGGCTTTTAAACCCCTCCTAACACAAAAGATAATAAAAGACTAATAAGTCCCTCCAAATTGCTAAACACACAGCTAAACTAATGAAAAGAAGATAAGTCACCCAACAGGTGTTGTGGAACCCGTGCGACCCGTGCGCCGCTTCCTCCTTGTGTAGACTCGGATCACATCAGTTCACCAGCGAGCAACCATGATTCCAACGCGTCGATTCGATCTTTGGATCTCGTTGCCGTCGCCATGGATATTGATGCTCTGAATACAAAATTGATTGGAACCAAAACAAAGATTTGATTTGAATTAATAAAACTGAAAATAAAAGATACATTGCTCACAATTAAAAGGGCGGTCACCTCCAAAGAAGCCAATTATAGAGGACGTTCGCACTCTCCCGAAGAACGAGTGATAATCTCACCTCTAATATCAATTTTTTCTCAAATTCAATATAAGAATTCCTCAGCTCCTCCCGCCTAAAAATAGAGTTCAGAAATAAAAAAAATTACAGAAAACCCTAAAAGGATTGAAAATTCTCAAAACACCCCTAAAAATCCGAAAATTCCCAAACTCCCTTACTGTCCCAAAAGTTCAGATCTATCAGAAATCCGCATTCTGCCATTAACTCCCACTTCACTGTGCATGCAAGAAGGAACTACCAGAACAAGCTAATCAATCCATATTTTATACCTTTTTTCTTCATGTTTTCATGACGTTTTGATCGCCCATATTGCGTTTTTCACGATTATTCGACGATATTGCGATGTTTTTCACTATTTCTTGTTTTTATCGTATTTCAGGAAATATGAAGCGATTTGGAGCGAAAATGAGATCAAAGAAGTTTCACGCACTTCGGAGTGTCGCCTACGGCTTATTGGAGGACTTATCAGCGAAGAGGATGAGCGGAAGAAGAAGGAATTTTATAGGATCGACGAGGAGGCGAAAAGGAGAAGAAAGGAGCTGAGGAGCACCTCACTCGGCCGAGCAAAACTGCTCATTCGACCGAGTGAAAGGTTACACTCGCCCGAGGGAAACGGATACCAACTGAAGATTTTCTACGTTTCCTCGGCCGAGTAAGGAATTCCATTCGGTCGAGTGAGAAATCTCACTCGCCCGAGTCAGTCAGAGAAATCAGACAGAAAATAGCCCAAGTTACTGAAAAATCTAAGGAAGCTCACTCGGCCGAGCATGATTGCTACTCGGCCGAATGAAGAAGACTGCTCGGCCGAGTCACCCCGAGAGACGGACCCCTGGGAACCCCGAAGTTACTGTTATTTTACAGGGTTTGTCACTCGGACGAGTGACAAGGGTCACTCGGCCGAGTGACCCTATCCAACTGCTGCTAGGAATGCAAATTCTGGGGTGCACAGGAACAATTTTGTCAAAAAAAATTTGGACGATTATGGCTTGTATTTAAACCTAGTTTTAGACCTTGTTTTAAGGGGAGACTTGAATTATTTTTTAGAGACTTCTTTTAGGTTTTAGACGGCTATTCTTTGGAGAAATCTCAGCTGGAGATCATTGGCAACGTCATTGGTTTGTACTTTCTTATTAAAAATCTCATTTTTATGAATTGTTTTTTATTTGCAAAGAATTGTGCCATGATTATTATTGTTATTTCTGAAATTTTCATGATGATTAGTGAGTAATTCCGTCATTCTAGGGCATGTGGATGAACCCTATGGACCCGATCTTTTGAATTGTGATGAATTTATGGATTTGTTGCTAGAATTGATAATGGTTAGGTTGCGATTGATTTATTACGGGTAGCTAGGTATTCATATCGATTGGGATTTGCAAGAAATTGGATCCCAATTGATAGGAAGGCCTAGATATTTGATTTAGATTGATAATTGAATTTCTCTAGATTTGGTTTGCAAGAGATTGGACCAAAGCTAGGATTTTAATTATGAATCTATATTAATATTCGTTTGCAAGAGATTGGACGAATGCGAACTATCATAACCTAGATCGTAGCTCGAGTTTGCACGAAAGTGGGCTCGATATGCGATTGGACAATGATGTCGTTCTTCACGCTAGCGGTTTAGGCTAGGGTTTGCACGAGAGTGGGTCCTAACTTAGGTTTGCTATAGACAGGCAATAGCGCGAGAGCGTGAGCTTGGTTCTACATTAAGTTGCGACTAGTTCACCTATATTCAAGTTTAGCAACAATGAAATTTATGATTCACAAGGATGAGAGACGGTCCGTAGTGGGGATTTCCTATCCCTAGACGCTTTATTATATTGATATTTCTTGCTATTTGAATGATTGTGACTATTACATCAAAACTATTCTTATTATTTTGATAGCTAGGTAATCGAAGTAAGATACTGTCATTTGTCCTCCCTGTGTTCGATACCTGCTCGCCACTACACCGTGCGCTTGCGATAAGACTACAAGTCGTTTTTCGGGTGTATATCCAGACGCGATCACAAGCACTGAGGTGCTTGGAAATAGAAAATGGTAGTTATCTATGTGCAATCAGGGTATTGCACAGGGTATTTCTGCAATTTAGCTTTTAAATCAAGAGCTTAAGAGAACATCAAAGGAAGTCAATGTTCTAGTTTCCCAAGGACAGGAAATGATACTTGCTATTAATTCTACTACCATGTAGTTTATGACCCTAAAGACATTGTAGTAGCTCCACAATCGACAATATATGTCGACTTCTACCTAGAAATCCACCTAGTTTAACTTCAATCATTCATTACAGAAGCATATGGCTGCATGTTGCAAGACCCAAAAACAAAAAAGTGGTTATTTATCTTCACCATACTCCAGAGGTTTTTGAAAAGCATGCCATCGCATTCTATTGCCAAAAAGTTCGGCAATTCATAATTTTTGTTCCTTTATTAACATTGTCGTCTGCACTTAATAAAATGGCATATATCTTTTCTAACAATAGACCACGTCTGGTGAATAAAGAAAATGGGATGCTTAGTTTAATTGTGTGCCAAACTCTCAATAAGACAACAAAGGAATGATGTATTTTCTTTTAATTTTGACAAATAAGAATGTGCAAGAAAAAATAGTAAACAAATGAACATTATAACTTACATAATGTAAACTAAACTCGGTGTAAGCATGACACTGGTTGCGGAATTATAAGCACAATAAGACACCACGTCAACCTTTTAATATTGATAAATATGAAAACTTCTACATATCAGATTGTGAGCTTAGATGTGTCAAAAGTAGGATGTTTGGTCAATATGGGTCATGCTTTAAAACTCCAAAACACTGTCCTTATTATATTTTCGTTTATAAGAACTTGGACAAGTTGTAACTCAAGGATCCATGTGTTTATGAAGAATCACAATAGACAAGACTAAGTTAACTTTTCTATAGCAATGGACCTGATAGATTAACTAATGGATTAGGTATTATCGAGAGTCAAAAGTCAAATTACTTTACCAAAACTGAAGCCATGAGTTGCCATTAGGGCTTTGTTAACCATGATGATTCCAACAGATGTCACAATATTAAATAACCACGAGGCAACATCTAGTGCCGCCTTTCTATCTGCCTTACTTGCCGGAGCCATATATTATATATTTATGTTCTTCTCTTGATGTTATCAAAATCACCACAAAGTAGCTCCCATGGCAACACGACACCTGGCACACCAGAAAAAAATTAGAGGAAATTATATGAGAAGAACAAGGGTAGTTGCAGACAAAAAATCAGATGAGAAATCAGCAAATGCATAATCAATACAGGGGTGACTAATATTTGTTAGTCTACATTCTGAAGTCAAAAAGGACCAATAGGTTCCATTTTTCAGTCAAGATGTTGTCAAGATTATGGTTGGCTAAGGCTTTGGGGAAATATAAAAGATAACAAAATCATTTCTTGTTAATAGGGTAAAGCAGAATAACAACGTGCCAAAGCAACATATAGATGAAACACATCCAATCTGGTCTGGATGATGTTCTATCAGATTCTTGAAATCAAAAAGTAGTTCACAAGTTAATCTAAATCCACAAACCCAAACTCTCCAATTTCTTACAACTTTTAGCAAATTGTCAAAATCAGAAAGCAGTTTGCAAGTCAATCCACAATCCATATATTTATACCTCTATAACTTTTAACAGTTCCCTGAAATCAATAGGCGAGTTCACAAGTTAATTTATATCCACGTGCACAACTCTCCCAAACTTTTCCGCTGAACAAAAGCAAAATATTGACAGAATAAAGTGTATTAATTCAGCTACATAGGAAATCACGGTCAATCTATCATCACATATAAATTTGTCACTAAGGAAACTAGGAGTTTAGATAATATTCAAAATCTATCATAAAGGATAGAAAACCATACATCATGGATTATAAAAGGAAACCATTTTCCGTTACAATGACAATACCCATTTATGCTAATTATGAATCAACATGGAATGTGGTAGTATTACATCTTGGTTCACATTGCAATTGTCAATTTTCAGTATTGCTGTGACTTAAAAATAAGAAACAAATTTCATATTATCCATATCGAAAACTATACATGAATTATTGTTTATTCTACGAGTTGTGACGTTCGTGTGTATCCATGGAATTCACCCAACACATAAGCGAAAGTAATACACCGGCCATCCCTTCTACCTCCTCTCAATACTCAAATTCATCCCAAGTGAGCCTCTGACAAATATCAAGATAAAAAGTTACCCTCACTCTATGCATAATTCGAAGTTAAATCTAATACTGGGGGAAACGAACCACAGTACAGACTGACAGCGGAGCACTGATCCCAAGATGACCGCTGCAGTAATTGGGTGTCTTCTCAAAATTCAACAAAATCACAATTTACGAGAAAATCACTCAAAGATCTAATTCATCTGAGTGCAATCCTAATCTTGCAGATCAAGCAATCAGCAAACAACATGACATCTCATCATGAACGAAAAAAGCGTAAATTTAACGCCAATCTAAGATAATATTGAGGATCGAAATGATCCAGGAGGAGGAGGGGAGAAACTCACCAGAGATCCAAAAGAGTAAATCCTTAGACACAACAAGAAGAAGCCGAGCTAAATAAAGAGGATCTCATTTCAAATCCAGATCGAAACAGAAATGATACGAGCAGAGACAAATTAGAGGGAGAAAGAGAGAGGGCATGCTTTTCTAACTTTATTCATTTTAATTAATAATATTTACTTTTATCTCTCTCTCCCTCTCTCTCTCTCCGTCTCGTTTGTTTCCCTACTGAAACTGGGGAATCTACCTCTCAGCTTGCGCCAAAAACCGTGCACGCCACCCGCGGGCTCATCGGCGCCTCCATCGCCTGCTCGTCACATGTTCACGAATATCAGATCGCACCAGCTAAAGCATGGCACGCGAGGAACATGGAGTGGGTCCCACCATCGAAGGGGGGTCATTTATTGCTGTGTGGTGTTTGTGAGTAGTCGAAGGAATGGCGAGATGAGTCAAGTGCTGCTACTCACATTACACATTTCTTTAAACAAATTACGTTTTGTTTACAAGTCTACCATTCCAAATGGATTAGGGCAAACTTGTAAATAAATATAGAAAGTCTCTCAAAACGTGGAACGTGAGTAGCAGCACTCGACCGCAAACTCCACTAAAAATTCCGAATAAACGCCTAAAACGGGTGCATAGACCTGTCAACGTGGCTACTACCAGCAGCCAAGCACTCCAACCCCTCTCTCTTTTCTTCTATCTTTCTTTGACTTTGAATGCGAGATGGCAAATTGCATGCATGAATGTACCCGTGATCGTGTCTCGTGACATACCATCCAGTTAATTGGTCACGAATCTATTACCAACTAGTGCCCAAAGATTCAGGACGTACACGAAGCCAAACAAGACCTGACCAAGACGAGGTGCCTGATTATAAAGCCGAAGTACTAAAATGTACTTTCAAAATCAAAATCTTATATACAGCACTTTCATTTTAGAGAAGTGCGATCATTCTCATTCTCATCTCTCTTGTTTTATATGTTTCTCTCTTGTTTCGTGGTGTTTTTTCTCTACATGTTGGTTGATTGGAGGTCCAGAGGTCAACGCGATCACGCGGAACACGTGCAGCCTCCGGGAGCAGGATGCAGCTCGTTCGGCTTGGCGAATAGCGTGCGGGTCCGAGCGTCGGCATGCCAAATGGAGTCCTCGGCAAAGCGACGGCCTTCTTATGGGTGGAGATGAACAGGCTCGGGGGCGAGCGCGTTCAGCTCCGGGCTGATTGGGCGCCGAAGGGTAGCCTCGGCGCAGCTGGATCTCCTTGACCTGAACAGACGAGAAAGCTCGTCGGTGGGAGGGGGGTCGGACCTTGGTTCCGACCAAGTCTCCTCGTATGCCTAAGTCAGAACGGGTATGAAGGATGCTCGATGGGATCGGTATGGCTCACGGAGAGGCCGATACGCGAGTCCTCGGGCCGAGCTATGGATGAGAATTATAAGGTGGGGTGTAAGGTCGTTCAAGAAGAATACCTCGGAGTTTGGTATCCAGAATGAGGTCCCTTTGCACGTTGTTCTTCGAGTTGGTTTATAGGAATTTTCCACGGCCACGTCCCCTCCACATCCCTTTATTTCGCCCTGACGATCCGTCACTTTGATGGTGCCTTCATGGGTCATGAAGGTGGGCGAATGGGGGCTCCTTAATGGTAATTAAGGGGGCGTAGTTTAAGGGGAGTGGTTAACTCCCGCTGGCGTGGGTCAGCAGCTATATTTGTATCGGCCCGATGCAGGCCTGACTCCGAGGCTTCGTGGGGGCCTCGTTCTCCCCAGGCTCGTTGGCTCGCGACACAGGCTTGGGCCGTTCGGTCTTGGCCCATCCTGGGAGGGTCGTATCAATTGCTGCCATCTCTCAGGCCGTTCGAATTCTGACGGTTTGGTTCAAGGGATGTGATCCGTGTTGAGTTGACATGGGCGCCAATCGAGGTAGTGGCATTGAATGAGAGCCATCATAACGCTGCATGGTTGGAATTCTCCCACCTCTAGGAGCAGAATTCGAAGTGCCGCCTACTGCAGGATGTCGCCACACATCTTTCCTTGAAAGGGCTGGATTCGAAATTGTCTCTCATATAAAATCGACGTTCTTTCAGAGTTTTCCTTTACGCTTCCTATTTCGATTTCGTTCCTCCGATTGTTAACGAATTCTTCTTCGTCTCCCTCTTCAAATCCTTTCAAGGTAGTCTCCTTCTTCTGTTTCTGCGATTTGATTTTGTTTCATGGTGACGTTGAGGATAGGAACCCCTTCTTCTGAGTCTGATAGTCCTTCTGAGCCTCGGCCGCTCCTCGATAAGGGGAAGGGTCTGCGATTTGAGGACCCGGCCCGTTGGGATGATGCCCTTTTGGCAAAGGAGTTCGATGTCCCTCCCGTGATCCTTCGATTGGCATCCACCGACTCATATTCCACTGCCGAGGAGATTAGGACGAGATACCTCTGTCACCCGTATGATGTTCGGGTTCCCTTTGCCAATGAAAGGATCTACTTTCCAGAGAGTCGCGAGGTCGACGTGTACGTCGATATGTTCCGTGTGGATCTCCGCTTTCCTATCAACCCCTTCATTATCCAGGTTCTGGAGTTCTTGGTGGTAGCCTTATGTCAGCTGACCCCATATTCGATCCCGGTCTTGGTGGGGTTCATCATGATTTGTAATGCGCATGGGTTGGAGCCGACCATGCCTCTTGTCTTCTACTATTTCAGGGTCCAGTTGGTTGGGCAGGAGTCATGGCAGTATATCCACACCCGGGCGGGGATGGAGTGTTTGCTGGGTCTGCCTCGCTGGGTTGGCGATTGGATTAAAAACTACGTTTTGTCACCTTTCCAGAAGACGATGTGATTCTGACCGGTTGGGGAGCTTGTGTCGACATGACGTGATATTGTCCCTTTTCGAGACCGATCAGGCTGCGGTCAGGCTTTTGTCGGCGTTGCCGCTGGTAAAGAGGTCGGTCTGGCCCTTGCTGGACGATCTTCTCCTCAAGAATGTCATGTGGTCCCCTGATAGGCGCTTTTTTCTTTTGCACTTCTCCTTTGCTTACCCCGATCTTCTTTCCTTTTGCAGAGATGGCGGGTCGAGAGTTCAGTCGCGACGTGCATGAACTCATTTGTTTGGGAGCCCCTGGAGGGTATGAGAATCCTTCTGGCCACATGCCTCGGTGCATGATGGAAGACGAGATTCGCGTGGCCGATCCCGTGGTTGGGACGCTGGAGCTGGTGGACATTCCGTCGCCACCGCCCCAGGTCATTGTCAATCCCTCCGCAATTGGGGACTTGACACGAACCGATCCCAGTTCCACCCATGGTGAGGGGCCCGTAGGGGGCACCGGGCAGGGCTCTCAAGCACCGGTCAGGAGCCAAGGGGAGCGAAGAAACGCCCCCATTCGGAGTCTGGAAGGCCCGAAGAGAAGAAGAAGAGAAGGAAGGGAAGAGCGGACCCTCGACGGTGCTTGACTCGTCGATCATCTCTGGGGCGATCCCCCAGGTGGTGGAGGTGGCCTCCTTTGCCCTTTGAGCCGAGCGGTCCCCGGCTGGTCTACGTTTGGGGCCGGCCCGGAGGTCCCGTCCAGAGGATCGTTTTTCATCGATCGTGATGTGGCCGTCCAGCTGGCACAGAGCTCTGTCCTCCCGAGGGACCGCTCTTTATTAGAGGGGGTCCGCTCCAAGGGTCTGGAGGACTCTCTGGTGTGGCAGGTTCAGCAGGTCAGTCCCTTTCTTTCCTCTACCTCTGTTTTGTTGCGGATCGTCACTTATCCCTTCCGTCCCGCAGGCTTCCACGATGGCCGTAGAGCCACAGCACCGCTCGGTGCGAGTGGATGGTCTCGAGGGGGCCCTGGTGCAGGAACGCTTGAGGGATGAGGCGGTCGAGCAGGCAGCTGAAGATGCCCATTCGAAGGTTCGTCGTTCACGATGTCAGATTGACGAGCTCACCTCGAAGGTGAGGAGCTTGAGGGAGGCTCAGGCGGCCGCCGAGAGGTCTGCTAAGGAGGCGGAGGAGGCGTTCCACCGGGAGAGGAACAGGCTCTGGTCCGAACTGGGTGCCCTGCGGTAGGTGGACTCCCACTCGACTCGTCGAGGAGGTCGTGAGGGGTTGACGTCCTGGCGCCGAGGATCGCAGAATCCCTCCGGGGGGGGCGTTCCAGGCGTATGAGGATATCCTGGCCCCGAGGATCGTGGGGGCCTTTCAGGAGGGGTTCTTGAGATTCAAGGAACGGTTCTAACAGACGCTTCCCCGTCCTCTGGCCGGTCATGAGGAGCCTTCTCGATTGGGGCAAAGCGAGGCCCCTGGGGATGCCTCTGTTGGATATGGATGACGTTTGTACACCCTTGTAGGGGATGTACGATGGAATACGGACCTCGAACGTCGCGTACACGAAGTCGTGTGCAAAGGGAATCTGTTCCCTTGCGGAGAGGATCTCTAGATTAATGGGAAATTCGCATTATATGTGCATAAGTGCATGCGACATATGGCTAATAAAGGGGTAATATCTTAAGCTTATGTTGTACCATGCATATGGTACAACTTAAGCTTATAATGTGTCATGTATGATGGTACACCTTAGTTAAATTGTTCCAAAGGAACAATTACTCCTAAAATAACTACCTTGGGGGCTATAAATAAGACCCAAGGGTTAGCCATTTCCTTACACTTTTGCATGGTATTCATGCCTTGCATTTCATTCTAGCGAAGCTCTGCCGAAATCCTTCTTCTCTCTTTATCCAAGTTCTTAATCTAAAAGTAGAGATTTAGATTGTGGATTTAGTAGCCTTACTCCGTTCGTGAGAAGACTCGATCTGTCGTGGTGAATCCGAAGGCGAAGTTCCGAGACTACCGTGCTGCATACGCAAGCATAAGTCTCAACTTCATTTATCGATCCTAACTCTGTTTTGATAGGATCCGACATTGGTATCAGAGCCATACGGGTTCGCCCCGGTCAAACTGCCGCCCCGTCGAAACTATGAACGAGTCGTTGTCTTTTTCACGAATGGGTATCCTACCATTACGGATATGGTAGGAACGCTTCGTGACGGAGAGAACGCAGCGGTTGTTCTTTTCACGTTAGGGTCTTCTGTCATTACGGATATGGCAGGAACTCTCCGTGACGGGAAGAACCGACCGTTCATATCGTCAAACTCGCTCTCTTCATGGATGCTGAGTCTTCATTCATAGGGAATGGGTGCTCTCTTCATGTGGAGCGCGTAGTTTACGAATTTTTGAAGGGGGTTATTTTTTGGCACACGGCCATTGGAGGACAACTACTTCCTCGACGAACGGGTGCTTCACCGGAGAAGAAGGTGGTAGTTATTTCCATCGGGGAAGATGAAATTTGGTGCATGTGCACCATGGCCAAATGGGCTATGAAGGCCATGCACCCCCCCTCCCCATGCGGAGGGGGTTGGCTACGGCCAATAACCACCACGGCAACCCCCTCCGACGGGGGAATGCGGCCACCCCATGAAAGGGGGGAGACCGGCCATGGCCAAAAGGGCCATGGCCAGTTAAGGCCAATAAGCCATGGCCGGGCCCTGGCCGGCCACGGCCAGGGCCAGAGAGCCCTGGCCGCGGCCTGGCCGGCCACGGCCAGGGCCAGAAGGCCCTGGCCGCGGCCCGGCCACGACCAGGCCGCCCTGGCCGAGGCCAGGGCAGGGGCCGTGGCCCCCGGCCAGGGCCAGCCCGCCCTGGCCTCAGGCCAGGGCCTGGCCGCCCTGGCCGAGGCCAGGGTAGGGGCCCTGGCCGAGGCCAGGGCAGGGGCCCTGGCCCCGGCCAGGGGCCTCTGGCCGAGGCCAGGCCAGGCCAGAGAGGCCTGGCCGGCCTCTGGCTGAGGCCTGGCCGGCCTCTGGCCTAGGCCAGGCCAGGCAGGCCCTGGCCTAGGCCAGGCCTGGCAGAGGCCTGGCCGGCCTCTGGCCGAGGCCTGGCCTGCCTCTTGCCAGGCCAGTGGCCTGGCCGGCCCTGGCAGTGGCCAGGGCTGCCGCAGGCCGCCCCTGGCCGGCCAGGGCAGAGGCCTTTGGCCGGCCCTTGGCCGGCCCTTGGCCAGCCTCGGCCAGGGCAGAGGCCCTGGCCGGGAGAAGTTTCAGACCAAAATTTTTGGTCGACCAATTTGGGTGTTTTGGTCGACCAATCCGGTAGAAGGTCTTGGTCAAACACGAATGTGCCGACTAGTCCATACGGGGCTAACGACAGTCGTCTGCTCTTATTTTATAAATTTTTTTTGGGCTCTACTCCTTGAAGATTAGCCATAGTGCTCTACTTCATGCGAGATTAGCCATGTCATTGTGCTCTACTCTACGGAGATTAGCCAATGTACTTATGACGTTGTGCTCTACTCTACGGAGATTAGCCAATGTATTTCAAATTTTTTGAAAAAGATGTTTTCAAATAGGTAATGTCCCGTCCTTAATCTGGATAGCGCAATTTAGAATTCCAAGTCCTACCACGATCCGGCCATGGTTATCTAACCCATGGGTGTGTAGAACAGGTCTCGTGGCTTGGCAATTGTTGCGCTAAAATTCTTTGCGCAAACTCTCACCTATTCCATTTTGAAAGATATGTTTTTCAAAAGTATTTTTTCCACTGCTGGTACCATTCGGGTATCATTTCTGATTTCTTTTTACATGAGATAAGCAAGAGGGATACTTTGAAAGTTACTTCTAGATGGTAGTTGGGAACATAGTGAACTTCTCGATTCTAGAGTAACATTTCAGCTTATCCAAGGAACTTATCAATTGTTTAAGAATCAAAACTTTATGCATAGAATTTTGATCGTGTTTTTCATTTTCTTTGCAGTTTTTTGATTCGAATATGTCTACCGCTTCTAAGAACATTGTCGCCGAGCTCAACAAAGGTGAGAAGCTCAACGGCGACAATTATAAACTTTGGTCAATTAAAATCCAATATGTTTTGGAGGAGCAAGATGTGCTTGAAACACTCCAAAACATAATGGAAGAACCTGAGTTGGGCAATACGGCCCAACACAAGAGGGACCGGGAAGCTTATGAGACTTGGACTCGAAAGAACAAAATAGCACATATTACGTTATTGTCCACAATGGACAATGACATAATGCGTCTATTTCGGGAATTCAACCTAGCCAAAGACATATGGTCTGGGCTAGAAATAAAGTTTGGTGGAACTTCGGTCACCAAACTCCGCTCCTTAAATATTCAATTTGATTCGTACAAAATGCGGCGAGATCACTCTATGAAAAAGCATCTCCGCCACATGGCGAATCTCATAGCTGAATTGAAGGATGCTGGTCTTACGCTGTCTGACGAACAGCAGATCCAAGCAGTCATTCGTTCACTCCCAGATAGCTGGGATAACATGAAAATGCACCTCACTCATAATGAGTGCATTAAAACTTTAAGCGATGTATCCAAACACCTCGAACTCGAGGAAGAGTGGATTCAAGCCGCAAAACCTAGTGCAGAAGTGCACATGGCCGCTAGTTCCTCACATGGAGGAAATAAGCGGAAGAATAAACGCTTAAGGTTTGTGAACGAACGAAAGCAAGAACCGGAAACCTCAAAGAAGACTAAGAACAAAAAGTGGCAAAAGAATGTGCACTCAAAGAAGAAAAACTTGAAGAAGATCAAGTGCTTTAAGTGCAACAAGTACGGTCACTTCGCCCGTACGTGTACGGATGGAAGTGATAAGGTAACTTGTAGGGCTAGTTACATATGTGTTTCTAGTTCCATGTTTCTTGCTGAATCTTACTATTTTTGGTTGATTGATTCAGGGGCCACAGACCAAGTAGCGAAGGACAGAAGGTTCTTCGTATAGTATCGAAGGATAACTCAAGGAACAAAGTGGATATACGTCGGAAACAACACTCGTGTTGAAGTCAAGGGCGTCGGAACATGCAAGCTAGTTCTCGACAACGGCCGGACTCTATTATTGCACGACGTCCTCTTTGCTCCAGATATTAGAAGGAATATCGTATCCGTGGTCATGTTAATGTCTTTAGGTTATGAATGGAGGTTCTATGAACAAAAGGTTGACCTTGTTTGTAATAGTTCTTTAATTGGGTCGGGTAATGTTTGTAATGGATTGATTGTTTTGAACATTATGTATGATGATTCTTCTTCTATTAATGAAAGTTTCCATTTGACAAATGCTTCTAATTCTGAATCTGAGATCATTTGTTGGCATGCAAGACTTGGTCACATTGGACCAACTAGAATGGATAGACTTGCAAAAAGTGGCTTGCTATCTAACGTTTCAAAAGTTGAAATGTCAACTTGCGAACATTGTCTTGTAGGGAAAACTTGTCGCAAGCCGTTTGGAACTGGCACAAGGGCCGAAGTTCCATTACAGCTTATCCATTCGGACATTTGCGGTCCAATGAATGTTAAGACAAGACGCGGGAAGTCCTATTTCATCACCTTCATTGATGACTTCACCCGTTTCGGTCACATTTATTTGATTTCCCACAAACATGAAGCTTTATCTTGCTTCAAAAACTATATGAGTTTAGTGGAAAATCAACTAGATCGCAAGATAAAGGTCTTGCGAACCGATCGGGGTGGAGAATATCAATCAACGAGTTTTAAGGAACTCTGTGATGAAAAAGGCATAGTTCATCAAATAACTATGCCTTATACTCCGCAACAAAACGGTGTTGCGGAAAGAAGAAATAGGACATTGATGGAAATGGTCCGATCAATGATGTCTCAGGCAAATTTGCCCATCACCTTTTGGGGTGATGCATTATTGACGACAGCATTCATCTTAAAACGTGTACCCTCGAAGTCGGTAAGTTCTACTCCTTATGAGTTGTGGAACAATAGAACTCCAGACTTAAGCATTCTAAAACCTTGGGGTTGTGCCTCTTACGCACATTTATCCTCTCACAAATATGGCAAACTTGGGCCACGTGGGAGGAAGTGTATCTTCATCCGATACGCTGAAAACTCCAAAGGATATGTTTTCGTCGGTCAAGAGGATAATGGGGGTCTAATAGAATTCGAATCGAGGAATGTTGTCTTCTTGGAAAACGAGTTTCCAATACAGGGTGAGATAAGTCAAGACTTATCCTTGTTTGAGACTTGGGATCAAGAAGGATCGGAACGTTTGAGTGGGAGAATCCTTGGTGAAGAAGAAAATACGTTTCAAACTTCACCAATGGATGATACGAACGATACCAATCCTATTCCGAGTGGGAGTGATGTTATTCCAAGTGGGAGTGATGTCATTCCAAGTGGGAGTGATCAAACTCAACCAAGATGTAGTAATCGAACGAGGCTAACACCTCTGAGATTTGAGGATGAATTTCCTCAAACATTCTTGACATTACTACAAGATGATGACGAACCTGCAAATTTCAAACAGGCCGTCACATGCCCTGCTAAAGATAAATGGATAGCGGCGATGTAATAAGAACTTCAATCCATGAAAACAAACCAAGTCTGGGACTTGGTTGATTTACCTAAGGGACGTAGAGCCATTGGGAACAAGTGTGTTCTCAAAATCAAGCATAAGGCTGATGGCTCCATCGAGAAATATAAAGCTCGTCTTGTTGCGAAAGGTTTCATGCAACAGGAAGGAATAGACTACGAAGAGACGTTCTCTCCTGTCGTGCGTTTTACCTCCATTCGCTTAATTCTGGAAATGGTGGCTTGTTTGGACCTCGAGTTGCATCAGATGGATGTAAAGACTGCTTTTCTTAACGGAGAACTAGTTGAGGAGATCTACATGGAACAACCAAATGGGTTCGTACAAGAAAAAAACAAACACAAGGTTTGTAAACTTCGTAAATCCATATATGGTCTTAAACAATCCTCAAGGCAGTGGTATATGCGCTTTCAAGAAGTCGTTTTGTCGTATGGTTTCTCCATGCTCGACGAAGACAACTGCGTATACATTAAGAGGATTAAGAACAATTATGTAATTATGTCTCTTTATGTAGATGACATACTTATAGCCGGAAATGATAAGCGTCTTATCATGGATATCAAAGCTTGGCTTTCATCCGTCTTTGAAATGAAAGACATGGGTGAAGCTGTTGGATATGGAAGATGTTAGTACACCCTTGTAGGGGATGTGCGAGGGAATACGGACCTCGAACGTCGCGTACACGAAGTCGTGTGCAAAGGGAATATGTTCCCTTGCGGAAAGGATCTCTAGAATGATGAGAAAGTCGCATTATATGTGCATAAGTGCATGCGACATATGGCTAATAAAGGGGTAATATCTTAAGCTTATGTTGTACCATGCATATGGTACAACTTAAGCTTATAATGTGCCATGTATGATGGTACACCTTAGTTAAATTGTTCCAAAGGAACAATTACTCCTAAAATAACTACCTTGGGGGCTATAAATAAGACCCAAGGGTTAGTCATTTTCTTACACTTTTGCATGGTATTCATGCCTTGCATTTCATTCTAGCGAAGCTCTGCCGAAATCATTCCTCTCTCTTTATCCAAGTTCTTAATCTAAAAGTAAAGATTTAGATTGTGGATTTAGTAGCCTTACTCCGTTCGTGAGAAGACTCGATCCGTCGTGGCGAATCTGAAGGCGAAGTTCTGTGACTACCGTGCCGCATACGCAAGCGTAAGTTTCAACTTCATTTATCGATCCTAACTCTGTTTTGGCAGGATCCTACAGAAGCTGCATATATCCTTGGGGTTAAGATCTCAAGGAATCGTTCCAAGAAACTTCTTTCTCTCTCTCAAGAGACATATATAAAGAAAGTTTTAGAACGGTTTAATATGCAGGACTGCAAGCCAATTGATACTCCAATAAGCAAAGGCGAGGGTCTATGTTTGGAAATGTGTCCCAAAGATCCAAAAGAAAAGAAAGCTATGGAAAAGGTTCCATACTCCAATGCTGTCGGGAGTCTGATGTACGCTATGATGTGTACCAGACCGGACATTTGCTATGATGTTGGTATGGTAAGCCGTTACCAATCCAACCCAGGACAGGCACACTGGAAATCGGTGAAGAGGATATTAAGGTACCTCAAAGGGACTGCGGACTATGCGTTGTGCTATCAAGGCAATACCTTGAGACTCGAAGGCTATACCGATGCTGATTGGGCAGGTGATCTCGACGAGCGAAGATCTACCTCAGGCTTTGTTTTCTTGCTCGGGAATGGTGCAATATCCTGGAGCAGCAAGAAGCAAACCTGCATCGCCCTATCAACCATGGAAGCCGAATTCGTAGCATTCAGCATGGCGGTCCAAGAAGCTGTTTGGCTTAGGAAATTCTTAGACAGGCTGACGAAAGCCACTGAATCGAGCATTGTTCCTATATACAGTGATAGTCAAGCCTCGATTGCCTATGTCAAAGATCCAAAATTTCATTGTATGACCAAACACATTGATATTCGATTCAAGTTTGCGAAGGACTATGACAAACGGAAGGAAGTAGACATATGATACATATCCACGCATGAGATGATAACGGATCCCCTTACTAAGGCGATCCCCAGAGATGTGTTCTACAAACACTTATCATCTATGGGAATGCGTAGGTGCTGAGCTGTATCATGTAATATTTCCCATATCTATAGAAGATCAAAGTTTAATAAAAAGAAGAAGTTTTTTTTATATATTGCATACAAGTTTCTTACAAATGATTTTATATACATTTGTGTTTAAGTCTCAGCTATTTTATTGTGTGTATGTCGGACAGATTAAGGTTGGCTCTCTCACATGAGCAACCGCCTTATCTTATCAGATGGATAAGATAGAGATGAGACTAGTTTAAAGTCAAAATCATTAGACAAATGATTTAGAGTCGTGACTTAAACAAGATAGTCGAATGAAAGATCTGCATCATATGGATGCTTACAAAAGATCTGAGATCTGTATCACAAGGATATTTAAAAGAGATCTCATAGGATTTTTAATTCCTATCTGTCTTATGCAGGATGAGAGTCCGGGAATATTTCATGGGTAGTAAGGGGACTCAAAAGATAGGCACTGTGGTGTCTGATCTTTCATCCGTACAACATCATTAAGACATAATCTCCCTGGGAAAGGATTGATGTTGTAATACGTGTTCATACCACGTATGCATTTCGACCACTGAGTTAGTAGCAATAGTTTTTGCTATTATGTGAGACTCAAAGGCCATATGGGTCTTAACTCTTACCCTCAAGGACTCCAATTGGTTCCTTTAGATTTGACGAGATGATCGCTATCTTAGCATGTTGCTAATGGGCTATGATAATTCGGCTCGGCGGGGCACGTTAGAAAAGCGAATCAAGTCAAGATAAGAAGGTTCGCAAGAAGAGGAAGATTGATTTCATATTCGCATTTGGACTTTAATGATTCAAAGCTGGCCAGCCAATTGTGATCCAGATGGGACTCAATTGTTGAATATAAAGTATAAGAAATGTGAAGAAATAATCTAGGGTAAAGCATGCGTTGAACTACTCAACTTTGCACCTTCGAGGTCGTTGTGTATCTCTAACAAGTGCACAACAACAGACTCTACGCGCATGACGGTCGCACGGTCTATTTCTCGGTATGATAGATGAAAGAACTAAGAGAAAGACGTTCTCTTACAATCCCCTCAAGTGTGAGTGGGAGATGTTAGATATGGAAGACATTAGTACACCCTTGTAGGGGATGTACGAGGGAATACGGACCTCGAACGTCACGTACACGAAGTCGTGTGCAAAGGGAATCTGTTCCCTTGCGGAGAGGATCTCTATATTAATGCGAAAGTCGCATTATATGTGCATAAGTGCATGCGACATATGGCTAATAAAGGGGTAATATCTTAAGCTTATGTTGTACCATGCATATGGTACAACTTAAGCTTATAATGTGCCATGTATGATGGTACACCTTAGTTAAATTGTTCCAAAGGAACAATTACTCCTAAAATAACTACCTTGGGGGCTATAAATAAGACCCAAGGGTTAGCCATTTCCTTACACTTTTGCATGGTATTCATGCCTTGCATTTCATTCTAGCGAAGCTCTGCCGAAATCCTTCTTCTCTCTTTATCCAAGTTCTTAATCTAAAAGTAGAGATTTAGATTGTGGATTTAGTAGCCTTACTCCGTTCGTGAGAAGACTCGATCCGTCGTGGCGAATCCGAAGGCGAAGTTCCGAGACTACCGTACCGCATACGCAAGCGTAAGTCTCAACTTCATTTATCGATCCTAACTTTGTTTTGACAGGATCCGACAGCCTCTTCCCAGACCCCAGCACTCTAGGTAGTGTATGCCCTTTTTTGTCCCCCTCCTTGTAAAAAAGTACTTTTTTTTGAATGGAAGAGTTTAGTTTTGAAACTTCCACCCTTTTGTGCGATGCTATGCTTGCATCAATTTATTCTCTTATGTCTTTGACTTAGTCTTGCCCCATCTCGATGTTCATGCCGAGGTAGTTCGTTGGTTTGAGTTGCAGGAGGTTTTTGTCGACGGGGTCACTGACTTGTTAGGGGGGTTGTCCCTAGCCTTGGCGTCGATTGGGCGATCGGCCTGCTGGGGAGGGCTGCCCCCCGCCTCAAGGTCGATCGGAGGATCGGCCTGCTAGGGGAGTTGCCCCCATCTCAAGATCGATCGGGACGATCGGTCTACTGGGGGGTTGCCCCAGCCTTACGATTGATCGGATGATCGGCCTACCGGGAGAGTTTCGCCAACCTTATGGTTGATCGGAGGATCATCCTGCCGGGAAAGTTGCCCCCAGCCTTATGGTCGATCGGAGGATTGGCCTACTGGGGAGTTGCCCTCAGCCTTACAGTCAACTAGATGATCAGCCTGCTGGGGGAGTTGCTCCCAGCCTTACGATCGATTGGATGATTGGCCTGCTGGTGGAGCTGCCCCAGCCTTACGGTCGATCGGAATGATCTGCCAGCTGGGGGAGTTACCCCCAGCCTTACGGTCGATCGAAGGATCGGCCTGCTGGGGGAGTTACCCCCAGCCTTACGGCCAATTGGAGTGATCGATCTGCTAGGGCAGTTGACCCCAGCCTTACTGGTGATCGGGAGATCGGTCTGCTGGGGGAGTTGCCCCCAGCCTTACGGCCGACCGGAGTGATCGCCTGCTGGGGGAGTAGCCCCCAGATTTACGGTTGATCGGAGGATCGGCCTGTTGGGGGAGTTGCCCCAACCTTACGATCGATCGGAGCGATCGATCTACTGGGGGAGTTGCCCAGCCTTATGGTAGATCGGGGGATCGGCCTGCTGGGGGAGTTGCCCCCAGCCTTACGGTCGATTGGGGGATCGACCTGCTGGGGGAGTTGCCCCCAGTCTTACGGCTGACCAGAGTGATTAGCTTATTTGGGAGTTGCCTCTAACCTTACGGCAATCGGGAGATTGGCCTACTGGGGGAGTTGCCCCTGCCTTACAGCCGACAGGAGCGATCGTCCTGCTGGGGGAGTTGCCTCCAGCCTTACGGGCGATCGGGAGATCGGCCTGCTGAGGGAGTTGCCCCAGCCTTACAGCCGACCGAAGCGATCGGCCTACTGGGGGAGTTACCCCCCAGCCTTATGGTCGATCGGAGGATCGGCATGCTGGGGGAGTTGCCCCCAGCCTTATCGTCGATCGGAGCGTTCGGCCTGCTAGGGGAGTTGCCCCAGCCTTACGGTTGTTGGGGGGAGTTACCCCCAGCCTTACAGTCGATCGAGGGATCGGCCTGCTGGGGGAGTAGCCCCAGCCTTACGATCGATCGGAGTGATCGGCCTGCTGAGGGAGTTGTCCCAGTCTTACGAGCGATCGGGAGATTGGCCTGCTGGGGGAGTTGCCCCCAACCTTATGGCCGACTGGAGTGATCGGCCTTCTTGGGGGGGTTACCCCCATCCTTACGGTCGATCGGGACGATCAGCCTGCTGGGGGAGTTTCTCCCAGCATTACGGTCGATCGAAATTGTCGGGCTGCTGGGGGAGTTGCCCCCAGCCATACGGCCAGTCTCGGGGGTTAGTGTGGTGGAACAAAAAAACATGGTTGCTCTTGTATGAACTTGCATTTCATTTCCGGAACTAGGAACACATTCAAAAGGAAAAAAAAAGAAGATAATGGTGAGCTAGTCTCACCTGGGGGATGGTGCGGCTGATTGTCCTGCCTCCTCACTCGATGATGCACAGAGTGGTCTGCACGACGTTCACCTTATTTTCTTTGTCCATCTGCTTGGACGTCCACTCTCTGGGGGCTGTCTTTAGGGTATCAACGAAGTTCTTCAGGTGACCACGACTGATCAGTTGGTCGATGTCTTTCTTCAGGTGCAAGCCGATGTGTCATTATATTTCACGTTTTATCTATATGATTACACGTCAAAATGATTGCTCACTTACATATTTCATACGCTTTTATGCTTATAAATAGAACTATTGTACTTTAAGAGCGTTTGGTTGCATTTAAGAGAATATCAAGCGATTTGGAGTATATTGGAGGAGAGAGCACGTGCTTCGACACCGGAACTCCTGAGGCGCCGCGTTCGGTGACTCAAAGCTGATGGAGAGTAAGGAAGGGGCAAGAGAGAACGGACGAAGAAGAGGAGAATGAAGAAAGCATGGATCTATAATACCATGACTCATGGATTCTAGGTCACTCGATTGAGCTATGATGCGGCAAAGGAATCGAGCGATCCAAAGTGCTGGAAATAGGACAGCCGTGCACTCTTTTCAAATCTGCTATTACCTAAAAAAATTCAGTATTTTTCTGGTATTTTTTACAGATATTATACTTCAAGTCGGTTCCAACGCCACCAAGAATGTGCTAATCAGAAGTCGGATGAGCTCTGGGGAATTTCTGCAAGCTGATGCTGCGATGCTGAAATCTGTTTTCGACCACCTCCTTGACCAAGCAGCCATCTACTCGACTGATCAGAGTGACAACTTGACCGAGAAGCTACATACTCGACCGAGCAGACCCTACTTGGTCTGAGCAGGCAGAGCGTGGTTTTGGGGGAAGAATCCAGACTTCCTGACGACTCGACCGAGCAGCTACCTACTTGACCGAGCAGCTACCTACTTGACTGAGCAGACCCTACTCGGTCCGAGCAGGCAAAGCAGTATTTTTGGGGAAGCATCCGAGCTTCCTGATGACTCGACCGAGCAGGGGGCTACTCAACCCGAGTCGCCGCAGGCCCAGAACTTAAGTCGCGTCCAGATTGGGCTTTTGGCACGATTTTGAGGGGGATTTTTAGGTTGTTTGCTAGGGTTTTAAGGGAGAATATAGATCTGAGGGGTGGCCGTCATAAAAGGGGGGACTTTTTGAGCTTAGACCTTTTTTAGATAGGTTGGGGAGATGATCTTTTAGGGGTTAGGCTATGCCATAGGCAACTCCCTTGTATCAAGATAAGTACTTTTGTCCTCTTTAATTCCATTGTTATTTCTTTGTGATTTCTTATCGAATATCTTTTTGATGCATGCTATGATGAATTCTCTTGCTATTATTGAATCTTCTATTGCTTTTCCTATGACACATGAGTAGTTCTATCTATGACTAATGGATTAACCCTAGGATTTTAGGATTTAGATGTAAAGTTGGGATTTTTATGTTGCGTTGGTATAAAAGGGACGTATTTTGGTCGATCTTGCAAAGTTTGTAGGAGAACTCGTACTGAGATCGTGCCCACGGTCGGTGGAATCGATTAGCTTAAGGACTATTTTATATGCTTAATTAGGGAGTTAGTGGATTCAATTGGGACACGTGACCATGCCCGGCTCGTGTCTTGATGGGATCCACCGATGAACTATATTACTAATTGATGGCTACCGCCATTGCGTCAATAAGAGTCACCAAAATACATCGAACCTCTAACCCATGAGAGTTGTATAAGTTGAGAGCATTCGAACCACGAGAGTGGCGTGAATATTGTTGATTCTTAATGCACGTGTCGTGTGCGCCTACGGGTTAATGTGATACGTTAGATTCATGGTGCTTCGAACCATGAATTCTACATTTTAGATGTGACAATCCCTATAAAACCAATGCAACGTTAGAGTCTTAACCGAGCATCGACATCCGACGATCCTAGTGGCGAGTCCTAAAGCCTAGTCTTTTCTTTCTTTCTTTATGTGGAGTCCTTTGTTTGCGACATCGAGTTACACGAATTTTGCATCCATCACCATTGCGACACTCCACAATCCACATCCATCAATAAACCCGCAAATCTAACTCAACCTAGGAGTAGATAGGTAGTATAGCACCGCTTCCCCGTGTTTGACACCCGCTCGCCATTATACCATGCGCTTGCGGTAAACGACATCATTTCGGAGTTAATTCCGGGCCGTCAAGTTTTTGGCACCGTTACCGAGGACAGTTACGGTGTATCTCAGTTTATTTTGAAGAGTTTGCTAGCAAGTCTCACCATTCCTTATCTTTCCACCCTTTTCATTCTTTTTAATTAGTATCTTGCTACTCATGGTATTTTTTGAGAGCTGTCTTATGCATGATCACTCGCTTTGGGGCTTTTAATAAAGAATTGCTATTCGATCCTAAAATTGAGAAAACAGCAAGAGCTCTTAGGGCCTTGAATAGGAGTCAGACACTCTCTGATCAAATGGCAGAAAATACTGCCACTCCACCTCGCACCGGGTCCATCCGGGACCACATGAAACCGAGCTTCGGAAACAATTCCTTCATTTTGAGACCGTAACTGGCGGCAACGAGCTTCAAGTTAAAGACCGGGCTCATAAATCTGATGCAGCAAGATCCCTTCCATGGGCATCCGCACGAGAATCCAAACCATCATATAGACACTTTTTTGGCAAAGTGCGATACATTTAAAGCCAAAGACGTGAGCGACGATGTCATTAAGCTAAGGCTTTTTCCCTTCACTTTGAGGGATAAAGCTTCATTATTGGCTACGAGCCCATCTGTCCAACCACCTCACTACATAGGAGCAACTGGCGCTCGCCTTCGTAGACAAATTCTACCCACCCTCCAAGACGGTGCGGATCAGAGGAGCCATCTCCAATTTCAAGCAGATTCAGCAATAATCTCTCTACGAGGCCTGGGAAAGGTTTAAGGACCTTCAGCATCACTGCCCTCGTCATGGGATCCAATCTTGGGATCTAGTACAAAGCTTCTACAACAGGTTGCAGCCAAGTACGAAGATGATAATTGATGCCGCCGCACAAGTCGTCCTATTGGACAAATCACCTAAGGATGCAATTGATCTACTTGAGCATATGTCAACAAATAACCAACAGTGGAGCGAGGAGCGCACCATTGTCACCAGGACCCCTGAGGTAAAAGCTGTTAGCCACCTCGATTCTCACATTGACAATTTGTGTAAACATGTGGCTAGGATCGAGTAGTGGTTAGACTCCATCCCACCAACTACTAGCACCCCAGCCTATCATCCTTCGGAGGAATATGTAGAGCAAAGTTATGTTTCCAATGAGGGACATTATGACGGAGCCGAATCATCTGAGTCGGTACAGTATGTCCAAGGGGATGGGCAAAATCAGTGGCAACATCCGGTCGCAAGGAATCACCCTGGATTGTCTTACGGGAACCCAAGTGGAGGGCCGCAACCTCCATAGTTTCAGAGGCCACCATCCCCTCCTCAACAATAAGGACATCCACCACATCAACAGCAGAGCGAATTTAGGCCAGCTGGGCCGTA
>JAULAV010002409.1:0-25000 GCA_030789695.1 Scilla litardierei
GAAGATTGCGAAGCTGAAGAGAGGACAGATTTCTGGAGCTGGGAAGAGGCCAATGGAGCAGTCTAGGCCTGGGACTAGGCCTACCCAGGCAGTGCAGTTCAAGAGGCCAGGTGGGCCTATTGTGAAGACTTGCCATTTCTGTGGCAAGACCGGGCATATCAAGGATCAGTGTAGGAAGATGTTGGGACAGTGCCTGGTTTGTGGAGACCCTACTCATGCTATGAAGGACTGCCCGAGTTCTAAGCTACCTTGGAAGGATCTCGTTGCCGCACAGCCGTTGCAGCAGAGAGCACCTGTACCTACAGGTCGTGGAGCACCTCTCGCTCCTCAGAGGCAGGCTTTTCAGCAGGCTGTGCAGCCGAGGAGGCAGGCTTACCTGATGACGGCAGTGGAGAACGAGGCTACGGATGAGGTTATCGCAGGTAACCCTCAAACTAGTTGTTTCCTTCCTTAGACAGATTTGATTTTAGTTTATGTTTGAATTGATTGCATATGAATGTTTGTTAGAATAGGGCTTGATTGTTAGATTATTTGTTAGGTGTGATTTTGGTGTGCACATTTCCTGCACGAGTCCTCTTTTACTCAGGTGCATCAATGTGTATTATTTCTCGGTGCTTCGTCGAGAAGCAATCCTTGACGACCTCCCCTCTTCCCAAGAGTTGGAACATCGTCACGGGAAATGGCGTGATCTCGGTGCATCGTGGGTGCACTTCTTGCCCTTTGGTGGTCTGTGGACATGAGCTTTACGCTGACTTTATTGTCCACGACATCATCAACTACGATGCCGTGCTCGGGATGGATTGGCTTGCGAGCTTCTATGCTACGATCGATTGTCGGAGGAAGAAGGTGGTGTTCGAGATCCCCGGACATCCGGTGTTTGAGTTCAGTCGAGGTAGCAGTTCGCTTGGCCCTGTCAGGTTTCGGGCCAAGCCGGTGGGGCTTGTTGCTATGCAGATGGAGCATGATAGACCAGCTGTGGTACGTGAGTTCGACGACGTCTTCCCCGAGGAGATGTCTGGGCTGCCACCCGATCGAGCTCTCGAGTTTTCGATCGATCTTATTCCGGGAGCGCAGCCGATTTCGAAGGCGCCGTATCGGATGGCTCCGACAGAGTTGGAGGAGTTGCGTAGGCAGCTGGACGAGCTTTTGCAGAAAGGATACATCAATCCCAGTGTGTCTCCGTGGGGAGCACCGGTGTTGCTGGTAAAGAAGAAGGATGGCTCGCGTCGCATGTGCGTGGATTACCGGGAGCTGAATGCTGTGTCTATCAAGAATAAATATCCCTTACCTCGGATAGATGACATCTTTGATCAGCTCGGAGGATCGAGGGTGTTCTCTAAATTGGATTTGAGAAGTGGCTACCATCAGCTTAAGGTGAAGAAGGACGACATCCCGAAGACAGCTTTCAGGACAAAGTATGGTCACTACGAGTTCGTGGTTATGCCCTTCGGTGTAACCAATGCGCCCGCAGTCTTTATGAACCTGATGAATTTGGTCTTCTACGACTTTCTAGACAAGTTCGTCGTCATCTTCATTGACGATATTCTGATCTATTCAAAGTCGGAGGAAGAGCATGCCACGCACTTGAGGACAGTGTTGGAGATCTTGAGGAAGCATCGTTTGTATGCTAAGTATTCCAAGTGCGAGTTCTGGCTGGATAGAGTTGCCTTTCTCGGGCATGTAGTGTCTGGTGATGGAATTTCTGTGGATCCCGAGAAGATTGTGGCTATCAGAGAGTGGCCGGTTCCGCAGTCGACGTCAGAGATTCGGAGTTTCCTTGGGCTTGCAGGCTACTATCGGCGTTTCATTAAGGACTTTTCTCGGATTGCTGAGCCGATGACCAGACTGACGCGGAAGGATGTACCTTATGTCTGGTCTGAGGATTGCGAGAAGGCTTTTGGTATTCTGAAGGAGAGGTTGACGACTGCCCCTGTACTTGCTGTGCCTGACCGGAGTGGAGGATTCGAGATATTTTGTGATGCTTCTGGAAAAGGTTTAGGATGTGTGCTGCATCAGCATGGGCATGTGGTTGCGTATGCTTCTCGTCAGCTTAAGGCTTACGAGAAGAATTACCCGACACATGATTTGGAGTTGGCTGCCGTCGTGTTTGCGCTGAAGATTTGGAGGCACTTCCTGCTGAGTGAGAAGGTGAAGATCTTCACCGATCACAAAAGCTTGAAGTATATCTTTACGCAGAAGGAGCTCAACATGCGACATCGTCGATGGTTGGAGCTCATGGCAGACTACGAGATTGACTTGCAGTATCACCCTGGCAAGGTGAATGTGGTTCCGGATGCGCTGAGCAGACTTCCGGCGGTGATGATGATGACCTCACAGTGGAGATTGCAGCAGGATTTTTGCGAGACCGGTATCGAGATTATTCTTCCTGGAGAGACTTCTTCGATGATGAGCATGCAGATACAATCGGCGATCGTGGATAGGATCAAGGCTGGACAGGCTGGAGATGCTAAGCTTGTGAAGATTCGGGAGCAGGTGGAAGCCGGTCTGCAGACTGACTTCTTGATTCACGAGGATGGTTCGTTGAGATTTGGAGCCAGGTTGTGTGTGCCAGCTGGAGATATCAGAGAGGAATTATTGGTGGAGGCACACAGTTCGCCGTATTCTGTGCATCCTGGTGGGACCAAGATGTACAAGGATCTTCGTCTGAACTTTTGGTGGCATGGAATGAAGATGAGTGTGGCTCGGAGTGTAGCCAAGTGTTTGGTTTGCCAACAAGTAAAGGCGGAGCATCAGCGTACGGCAGGGTTGCTGCAACCGCTTCCGATTCCGGAGTGGAAGTGGCAGCACATCACTATGGATTTCGTGACTGGACTACCTCGGAGTCCGAAGCAAAACGACGCGATTTGGGTGATCGTAGACCGATTGACCAAATCCGCGCACTTTATTCCCTTCTGAGTAGGACAGTCTACTGAGACGCTAGCAAGGAGATACATGGAGGTAAATTCGTTTACTCTCCGTTTCTATTTCCTTTTCCTAGTTTAGATAGTGATGTAACGTGAATCGTGCAGGAGATCGTACGACTTCACGAAGTCCCCGTGAGTATCGTGTCGGACAGAGACACGAGATTCACATCTCAGTTTTGGCAGAGTCTGCAGAAGAGCTTGGGTACGAGTCTGAGTTTCAGCACGGCGTACCACCCGCAGACGGATGGCCAGTCCGAGAGGACGATTCAGATTTTGGAGGATATGTTGCGAGCTTGCATGCTGGACTTTAAGGGATCTTGGGAGGATCATCTCCATCACGTTGAGTTTGCCTATAATAACAGCTACCAGGCAAGTATTGGAATGGCGCCTTTCGCCGCGCTATATGGAAAGAAATGTCGATCGCCACTGAGCTGGGATGACATTGGAGATCGGGAGCTGTTAGGACCGGAGATGATCGTGGAGGCCGTGGATGTTGTGAGGAATATTCAAGAGAAGCTGAGGATTGCGCAGGACCGTTTCAAGCATTGGGCAGATGCTAAACGGAGGCCTTTGGAGTTTCAGCCTGGTGATCATGTATTTCTGAAGATTTCTCCGAACCGCGGAGTTATTCGATTCGGGAAGAGAGGCAAGCTGAGTCCGAGGTTCATTGGGCCGTTTGATGTCCTGGAGAGAGTGGGAGCTATGGCTTATCGCTTGGCGTTGCCACCGTCGCTTGTGGGAGTTCACGACGTATTTCACGTATCCCAGTTACGTCGATACGTTAGTGATCCCTCTCACGCTGTGGATTTCTCGGAGATTACGGTTCGTCCGGATCTGTCTTATGATCAGCAGCCCGTTGAGATTCTGGATCGTCGACAGAAGTAGCTGAGGAATAAGACCGTCGACTTGGTTCGAGTGCAGTGGCGTCACGGTTCCCCCGGTGAGTCTACCTGGGAGCGTGAAGATGAGATGAGAGAGCGATTCCCGCACCTTTTCCCGAGCAGTGCTTGACGTTGATTCCGAGGACGGAATCATTTCTAAGGTGGGGAGGATGTAACGGTACGTTTTCGTTGTACTTCGTTCGTGCACGTGCTTTTGGCCGTGCACGTGTTTATTTTAGACTTTATTTGATTGTGAACACTTTTGTGTGATATGCCGTTGTGAACGTCTCTGAGAGTATTAAATAGTGGCACTAATTTGGAACGACGTTTCTCGAGTCGTTTTCCCACAATTTAAACTTACTCGATGAGACGTGACGATTCTCACTCTTGACGGGAGATGTTTCTATTTTTAGTTTCGTCGTCCGACGTCGAATTTGAGATCCGTCTTCTTAGTTAGCTCACATTCGTCGTCACGATCACCCCGATATTTATTTTATAATTTTTGTAGTTTATTTGACCACTTTTATAATTTTTACAAGTTTTATATTATTTTTAATAATTAATTTATAAATTATTTTCGGCCAAATAAAATTTATTTGAGTTTTAAACATTTTAAAGAATTTTTGAGCCAATTTCCAGCTCATTTGGACCAGGTCAAACCCTAGGATGAGTTGGGGTAGTTGGATTTCAAATTTTAAATCTTTTAAACTTCTAATCCTATTAGATTTAGCCCTAGACCAAGTCAACCCATCTACACTATATAAGCAACCCCTAGAAAGACCTATTTTCGCAAGAAATTAGCCCTAGCCTCTTCCAAACTTGAAATTGGACGTTGCGACGATTCGTCGCAACGTTGCGACGTTCAGCAGCCGCACGACCGAAGGAAACGGCCCCGTTCCCCCGCTCCGACCGAAGCCCCCGCCCGCATCCTAGCCGCTCCGCACCGCTGCAGCGACCCCCGCTCCGTTCCCTCGGTCTGACCGAGGGATTGGCCCGCATCCGCCTTGTCGCCCCGCTCCACACAGCGCTCCGCACCGTGCCCGCTTCGTTCCCCCGCTCCGCTCCGTGCCCGACCGAAGGCCACGCCCGCAGCGACCGACGATCGCAACGTTGCAGCGTTGCAACGTCGCAGCCCCGCTCTCCAAGCGCCTGACCGACTCCCCCCATCGATCTGACCGAAGAATCTCCCCGCACCCGCGCTGCTGCACGCCCCCAATCGTCGCACATCGCCGTTCCTAGTGTCTGACCGAGAGATCTCCCCGCACCGAGGCTGTACGACCGAGAGCCACTCGTCGCAACCCCGCATCCGTCGCACCGCTTGCCACCGTGGGCCCCCCAAGTTCTCCAGAGTTATTGTGGGTCCCCCAAAGGCCCCTAGGACTACTGTGGGCCCCACCTAGGTGCTTGCTCTTCGAGGATTTGCCGCGTACGACGTCGTCGCACGTCGTAGCCAGTCGTCGCACGTGCGAGCTTTGGAATCGGGAATCGTCGCCCGGATTGATTGCTCTGAAATTTCCAGCGAGGAATCTAATTGGAATCTGGACTTGGAGCACGATCTTATTATTCCAACCCCCGGCGTCGCTACCCGACGCCGGTGTAGCTTTCGCGTCGTGTTGAGGTAACGTTTTTCACCCCTAGGACCCCCAACCCAATTGCATGCTAATCAAGACTAAAAATCAGTATTTTAAAGTATTTTTAAATATTTTAGAATTCACTAATCAAGATTAATAAAACGGATGTAGGCCGGTGGACTTGTGCACGTAGGAATCGTGACTTTGGACTCGTTGGACGGTGTTTTCTTGACGTGATAGTTGCAGGCAAGTGAAACTTGCCAAATCTTGTTTAGGGCCATGTTTTTAGGCCACATACTTGTTTCTAGCGTAAAAGAGACTAGTCAGTGAAATGATAGCTGGCTAGACGCCTACTTGATCTAGTTTGACAACGAAACTAGATCCGTCACCTAATTGATCTAGCTTGACAACGAAGCTAGATCCAACCCTTTATACTTGTCATTCATGCATACTAAACTGTTACATTTACTTTCCTTACTTGTATGCTTTACTACTTGCCATGTCATGTCATCCATGCATTGAATGTCGCATTCGTAGCACACGCTACACTACTTGTACTCCTTGTCCGGCTAGGTGCACCCCTACGCCATACTTGTTTAAAACACTTCCTGGCTCGTGATCCAGAAGCGAGCATTCCGTGTTCGGGGGTAATGCCCTGGCTCGATACACGTGGAGGGGTAGGGATAAACGGTCGCTTGAGCTTAGGAGTTGGCCCGCGCAGCCACTCTAGCCAAAAGACGGAATCTCTGTGCACGAGGTGCTTTCTTTACTTGTCTTGTACTTGTCTTGTGAATGCCATGCCATGCTCGTACTTTACTTTACTTTACCTTACCTGTTGCACTCATTACTTTAACTGCCACGTCATTGCATCATGCTAGAACTGCTAGGTTGCTTTACTTTCACCTACTTTTAGTTTCCTTGCACAAGTCTTTTAGACTTGCTGACATGTGCCCCTTGCTCTTTTAGGTGTCACATGTTAGACCCTGAGCCAGAGACAGTTGCTGAGGACGAGGTGTTTGCTGACGTTGAGCCCGAGCCTACGTTCGTCGAGGAGTTCGAGGACACCGGAGACCAGTCTTAGAGACTGATTTTACTTGCTTTTGCTTTAGGTTGCTGTTAGTTGTCGGTGCTTGCACCATTTCCTTGTTTTCGTACCTTGTACTTTCGTTGGCCATGCTGGGACTCTTTTAGACTCTTTTATTTTAGCCTGGTGGCTTTTTCTGCGATGTTGAGATTTATTATTATGGATATTCTGAGATGTTACCTTGTCTCTTTTCGTTATTATTATCTTTGTTTCGTTTCGCGTTGCAAGGACCTGCAGTTTCAAGTGATTGACGCTTATCGGACTTGCGGCTTTGTAGCTTCAAGTCTGAGCTGACCTTCTCACGCTTCGCCTCCACGTTTTTGGGAAGCGGGGCGTGACAAAAAGAGAGCAGGGAACGAGTGTACCGTAGGAGCGGGTGATGTGGACGCGCAAAATATCCCCCAAGCTAGTCCACGCTACTACCACTGACGTTAGCATAGAGGACATGCAATTCGAAATGGGAAAAACGTCAGATAATCGATAAAAATGCATTTAAAGCAGATATACTGTGACTCGGGCCGAGCAGAGTGCTGCTCGGTCCAATTGTGCACTCAGGAGTAGGGGTGACTCGGTGCGGGTCTTGTGAACGAGCCGTTTGACTCGGGGCGGGCCGCTGAACGAGCGGTGCCCTAGGGCACGACTCGGGGTTGGGTGAGACCGAGCACCTAGGTGCTTGGTCTGTGCCCTAGGGCATATAGAGGGGGGGTTCTGAACGAGCAGCTGGGCTGCTCGTTCTGTGCCCTAGGGCACGAAGTGGGGCGGGACGATCGTCGCAAAGAGGGAGGCAGGGGGGAGGGTATCGGGCAGAGATGGAGGGGGTTTAACCGGGGGGGGGGAGGGGGGGGGGGGGGTTTATGACGGAGGTAGGCACCGTCGGCGGCGCCGTCGGCGGTGCCATCGACGACGCCGTCGCCTCAGTAGGGTGATGAGGGGGCGAATCAGGGGAGGGTGATGACGGGAGAGGGAGAGTGGGAGGGGGGTCTGTGAGTGGGGGGGTCAGACGGTGGCACCGTCGACGGCGGCGCTGTTGTGTAGTGGGCGGTGGGCGATGGGGGGGAAAATGGGAGGTCAGGGAAGAAGAGGGGGAGAGAAGTGAAGAGTGAGGGGGCAGAGCTTACTGGAGTAAGGCGGCGCAGAAGGCGGCACCAGCGGGGCTTGGGTGGCGATGACGGGGGAAATGCGGCTAAGGGCGAACGAGTAGGGTGAGGAGAGAGAAGCTCGGGGGAGATTTATCGGGAGGTAAAATTTTTTAGGGTAAAATAATTTAGCGTCGAGATTAAAAAGGGAGCGGGTAGTGGGCATAAAAACCGACCCGACTCGGTCTGAGCAGATGATCTGCTCGACCGGGTCAGTGTGAATAAAAATTAAACAAAACGACCCAACTCACTCCGAGCAGCTAGGCTGCTCGGCCCGGTCAAAGTTAAAATTTTGAACGAAATACTCTCTCTAAGTAGTATCCTGCTCGGGCCGAGCCAATAAATTCTGTCCGGGTCGACAGAGTGACGTTTTCTCCTTAAGTTTCAACACTGTACGACTCGATCGAGCAGTTAGATGCTCGGTCCACGTCATGTCCTGCTCGGGCCGAGCCAATAGTGTTCTGCCCGGGTCGACAGAGTGACGTTTTTTTCGCTCAAATCTCCTCTCTGTATGACTCGATCGAGTAGCGATCTGCTCGGTCCGTGTCAATTTCTACTCGGACCGAGTAGGAACCTACTCGGGCCGAGCTTAAGTATCTCCTTTTTCTGTATCTGACTCGACCGAGCAGCTGAGCTGCTCAGTCCGGATTTCCTGTGTCTCTTTTTCTCTTCTTTTCCCTTGTTTTCTTTCTCAAATCTTCGATTTCCTCCGGCTTCCTTCCGTTTATTATGTCCATATGCATACCCCCGATTGTCCGTCCTACACAAAACACAAACTCGTCAAATTTTTATGATTTTTGCGATTTTACCTAAAAATACGATATAAAAATAGAAAAATAAGAAAATAGGAAAGAAATTTCAAAATCTACGGAATTCGGTTGCCTCCCAATAAGCGCTCGTTTTCAGTCATGAGCTTGACTCCCTATGATATATCATGTACATTTGGCGCGCATGGTGGTCGTGCGCCTATCTTCGGGGTGGTGCAATTCGGCGGCGTTTGACTTCCGCTTACTCCAACGCTCTCCTCCACGTAAGATGTGACCTCCGATGCTTGATGATTTGGTGAGCGGCGTAGAAACTCCTCATCCAAGACTTGGATGTATGCGGCGACAGCTTTGTTGTACGTTGGGTCATCGTCGTTGTCGATGCTTGCCATTATCGGGTCCTTCATAACCCCTTCAGCAGTGAATTCTTCGATTGCTTCCTCTTCAAGAAGATCCAGATAACTGGCCCCTTCTTCATAAGCTTTATCTTTCATCGACCTTTGTAGCCGGAACTCGGCTTCAATATTTCCTACATTGAGGGAAAGGGTCCCTTCCTGGACGTCTGTAAGAACTCCGGCCGTCGTCATGAAGGGGCGGTCGAGTATGAGTTAAGAGCTTCCTCCCTCTGGCATGTCCATAATAATGAAGTCGACTGGGATACATAGCCCTGGAGGTATCTGGAGGATGACGTCCCTCGCTATTCTGATCGGGTAAGTGATGGATTGATCGGTGAGCTGGATGGACATGCTCGTAGGTTCCAGCTCACTTTCCGTCTGGAGTCTTCTGAAGATGGATAGGGGCATAAGGCTGATAGTAGCCCCCAAATCAATCAACGCCCTACTGATTGGCATGCCGCCGATGGAGCATGGGACGGTGAAGCTCCCCGGATCCGGTAGCTTCCGGGAGAGGTCATTTTTGATAATGGAGGTAGAATCCTCCAACAGCTTGATCTCTTCCAGCTTCCTCTTTCCAGTAATGAGATCCTTCAGAAACTTTGCATACATTGGGATCTCGGTGATGGCATCAATAAATGGGATATTTAGCTGAATCCCTTTCAGTAACTCCATAAACTTGGAGTACTTCTTCTCCAATTTGGCTTGGGCTAGCCTCTAAGGGTACGGAGGAGGGGGCCTGGAGGCTTTGCCCTAGATGCATCAGCAGGCAGCTGCGTAGTAGCAGGCATGACGTGAGGTGCACCCGCCTTCTCTTCAATAGTGATAGGCCCTTCAGTGGCCTCAACTCTATCACTGTCTTCAGTAGCTTCTTCGATGGTAATCTTCTCCTTGCCAAGTACCGGAACCATAACTGGGTCAGTAACCTGTCCTCCTCGTGTGGTCACTGAAACCACGTGTTTGCTTGAGCTCTGGGGTTGGTTTCTGGCTGGGACTGTAATCTCCCCTGATTCTTCAGCAACTGAGACATCTGCCCTCTCAGTTCGTCGAGCGAAGAATTGATACTCTTAAATTGGTTCGACGTATCCTGATTGAACCGAATCTGGCCGCTCATAAAGGTCTCCAATGTAGATTCGAGATTAGACTTTGGAGGAGCCGGCACAAAATTCTGCTGAGGTGGCCGGTTATACTGATATCCTGGCGGCCTATAATGCCCAGCTGGCCTAAAGCCGCACTGCTGCTGGCTCTACTACTGTTGCTGAGGAGGAGGTGGTCTCTGAAACTACGGAGGTTGCAGCCCTCCGCTTGGATTTCCATATGAGAACCCTGGGTGATTCTTGGCAGCCGGATGCTGCCACTGGTTCCGTCCTTCTCCCTGGACGTACTGAACAGTCTCGGATGTCTCAGCACCCTCATAATAACCCTCAATAGGAATGTATCCGGGGTCTACATACTCCTCCCCGGGATGATAGGAGGTGTTGGGTGCCGCTGGGATGGAGTCTATGCGTTGCTCGATCCGGGCCACTTGCTGGCACAAGGTCTCAATGTGAGAATCCAAGTGAGTGGCGACCTTGACCTCGAGAGTTCGGGTCACGACTGTCTGCTCATCACTCCACTGCTGGGTGTTGGCTGCCATGTGCTCCAACAGATCTATGGCTTCCTCAGGAGACTTATCCAATAAGGCGCCTTGCGTCGCAGCATCAATAATCATCTTGGTGCTTGGCTGGAGCCTGTTGTAGAAGATCTGCACTAAGTCCCAAGACTGGATTCCGTGGTGTGGGCACTGGTATTGGAGATCCTTAAACCTCTCCCAGGCCTCGTAAAGCGACTCCTGCAGGAGTTGCTTGAAATTTGAAATGGCCCCACGAATCCAGACCGTCTTTGAGGGTGGATAAAATTTATCCACAAAAGCGAGCACAAGCTTCTCCCATGTGGTGAAGTGGTTGGGAGGATGAGCTCGGAGCCAATAGGAGGCTTTGTCCCTCAAGGTGAAACGGAAGACCGCAACTTCACTGCATCATCACTGACATCCTTTGCCTTGAATGTATCGCATTTAGCCAAGAAGGAGTCGATATGATGGTTGGGATTCTCGTGAGGATGCCCGTGGAAGGGATCCTGCTGCATCAGATTTATCAACCCAGTCTTAAGCTCGAAGGTTGCTGCTGTCAGCTGCGGTCTAAGAATCGAGGAGTTGTTCCCAAACGTCGGTTTCATGTGATCCCTGATGGACCCAGTGCGAGGAGGAGGAGGAGGCTTCTCTCCCATCTGAACAGATGGAGATGAACTTCTGCTAGAGGCTCTTAAAGCCCGAGCTGTCTTTTCGATCTCAGGATCGAACAATAACTCTCTAGTAACCCCTTTGTGGCGGGTGTTCATGCACCGACAAAACTCAGAAGAACACCATCAGTAGCACCATAATAAATAAAAAGAATAAAAAAATGATGGCAGGGTGAGAAATGATCAGAATGCTAGCAAACTTCAAAAAGATAAAAACAAACTGACGCATTATTGCCGTCCCCAGCAACAACGCCAAAAACTTGACGCACCCGCAACCTACACCTAGGTTCCACCTGGCGGTGTCACGATCGCTAGGCGTAATATGGCCCCTAGGCTACGATTCCGGGCTCAATCTGCAAGCGGACGGTGTCGAGTTATAGTATAAAAGATAGTCGAATCCCACAAGGACGGAGATAGTGTCTACAATAATCTCAGTCTATTTCTAAATTTGGAAGTGAGGTAGCGGCCTGAGTGAAAGATTTGGGTTGATTGTTGTTGTTGTGTAATATAATAAAAAGAACTAGGGCTTTACGGATTGCCGCTAGGATCGTTGGGGGTTGATGTTGGGATCGGATCCTCACATTGCATTAGGGCTAGAGAATTAATCCCCCAATTCGTACCACTCTCATGGGTTAGAATTGCGGGGTATTTCGGTGGCTCTTATTGACGCAATGGCGGTAGCCGTCAACGTAGCGGTATAGTTCGTCGACGGATCCCCTTAAGGCGCGAGCCGGGCATGGTCACGTGCCTTGGTTGGATCCATCGATTTCCCTATTCGAATAACTAGATACCCCTTAAGCACATCAATTCCACAGACCGTGGGCATGATCTCAGTACGAGTTATCTACGGATTCGGTAGGATCTACCGAAATACAACCCAATCCCTAATTCAACGTCGGGATCCAGATCTACAATTTTCCCTTAAAATCCTAGGGCTAACCCATCAACCCTAGAATGGATCTACTCAGACATCGCAATAGGAACGCACAAAAATATCAATTTCGCAGAGGAAAACATTTTAGCACTAAAGAAATTAGGGCTAAAATAACTTACAGCGAGAACAAACGAGGAACAGATCCAGAAAAGGATAAAAAGCAATAATCCTCAATTATCGATCCAATATTCGCTACAAGAATTAATCCAGAAAAATTCCTACAAAAATCACCGGAGCTCCCACAAAAATTCTCTAAACAGAAGCTAGAATGAACTCCTCGAGCCAAGCCCGCAATCACGAGCTTCAGCTTCTGCCTAAATCACGCACATCGCGCGTTTCAAAATCTTTCCAAAAATGCCCTGGGAAGTGCCGACCGAGCAGGTGACTCGGTCTGAGTAGCGTAGCTCGGTCAGTGGCTCGGTCCGCGTAGACAAGCTGCTCGACCGCTCGGAGATCTGAAAATCGACCTACCCGGACCGAGTAGTCTCTGCTCGGTCCGAGTAGGGTTGGCTCGGTCTAGTGCTCGGACGCTGCTCGTGCGCCTACTCGGGTTGTGTAGCATGGGGTTGCTCGACCGAGCAGATGAGCTGCTCGGTCCGAGTCAGCCCGTATCCGTCCGCTCTTCAAAATGATATGACTTGGTCCGATAGAAAGCTACTCGGGCCGAGTATTTTCTGGGAAAACATATGCTGCAGCAAGGGCTTCTCTCTCTGCTCTCTCTCTCTCTCTCTCTCTCTCTCTCTCTCTCTCTCTCTCTCTCTCTCTCTCTCTCTCTCTCTCTCCCCCCCCTCCAACGGCTCCAAAAACACGGCGAACTCCTCCAGAGCCCTGCCAACAAGCTTATGAGCACGTTAGATGTGTCCATACCCAAGCGGGGTCCAAATCGCTCCAAAATCCCTGAAAACTCAAAATATACTACAAAACTCGAAATATCATCAGAAATATCAAAATCGCAGTAAAAAGTGGGATTTGGATGCGGAAATGCTATGCAATGCGATGAGATAATGATATGAAAATGATATAAAATATGGACACATCACCTCCCTGCCTCGTCTCAAAAGATGTGAGCACTACTCCCAAGTGCAAGAGATCGAACAAGTAATATCCTGGTGAGTCCAGGTATCGAATCCACGGGACAACTGACCTGCAAAATTACGAACTTCAGTTTGTAAAGAGTAATAATACGGTAATAAACAACCACCTATCAAGTATACCGATATGGTATCAAGGGTTTAAAAGAACAAAAGAAAATCCTACGATAACTACGGGGAAGGCAATATTGGGGTATCAATATGAAGAGAATGTGTTGGTTGTGATTTCGTTAGGATCAATGCAATCAATGATTATAAATATCTTTTCTATAACTCAACGTTTCGTCTGGTCAGGGCACGAAAACGTCGGAAAATATAACAATTCACGAACAACGAAAAGTGCCTTAAGTACGCATACAATACTAGTTTCATGAGGAAAATAAGCTAATGTGTCCGCAAGGATCACCATGAGTACGTCTTCAAAGATCGTATTCGATCCTAGTACTCCAACAACGATTTTACTTGAATAATACATGTAGAAACTAGCAAAATACGCGATATAACGTGCAAATTGGGGCGAAAAGATATTAAAATCAGAGATTTCAGAGATCTAACAACATCACAACCAGCACATGAGGGTATTAGCCACGCATGGAGGGTAGAGAATCAATATTCATAGCCAAATAGATCATCAATACGAGCTAAATATGCCAAATACAAGGTAAAGTTTAGAATTTTATCACCAATTCTCTCCAATTGAACCCAACTCCTTCAGATAGTAGATCTTGCCTCTGTCCCTAGGGCCCCCAAATTTGGTGGCGAAATACGGCTCCTAGAGCCTCCAATACGCCCGACTCCGCTCAAAAACCCTAGAAATACCTTATATACTAGGCATTGCGGGTTTAATGTGTTAACGAGTTGAAAAACCCGCACCCAATAACCGCAAACCCGCTCCAATTTGTCGGGTCAAATTGTGGCCGTTCGATCTGTGCGGGATCGAACGGTGACACGACACGTGTCCTTTAAAATCCGCTCAACCCGCTCCGCTTTGACTCTCTCCGAATCCCATTCTGGGTTGATTCATCGCCGTTGGATCTGAGATCCAACGGCCTCGAGCGCCCAGCGCTTCTCTCGTTCGTGTTCGACGCGGATCATTTGCGCATCGATTTCCGCCGTTAGATCTCCGAGAAACGGACAGTATGATGCCGCGTGTCCCATTGAATAGCGCCCGCCACGCTGCCTTTCTTCATTTTCTGGACCGTCGGATTAAGATCTCGTGGCTCAGAATAAGCCACGTCGACCCGTATGTCGATATATCTCGTTTCAAAACGCGGGTCGCTTTTCCACCGTAGGATCGCGATTGGAGGGTCCAAGATTCGCCACGTCGACATAGATTTCGAATTCGAAAGCCTCAGCTTTTGGACCGTTGGATCGAGATCCAACGGTTGATCTTACGTCGCGTCGCCCCCTATTTCGCTGCTCGGAGATTGGTTTGGAAAGATCCCAACCGTTGATTTCAGGCGGGATTGCATGGGATTGTGCCACATGGCAGCGTATGATTGGCTGGCGACCGTATTTTCGTATTTACTTGCGTATTTCCCCAATTAAATGGTATTCTGCATTCAAAAATTCATAGTAATTAGTACAGATCTCAGAAAAATACAAATAAATAGTCGTTGGAATCGTGAGATCGAGACCTTCCAATGAAAAATATAAAACGTGCAGAAATACTCAGCTAATTGCTGTTTTGTGCTCAAATAAGGTGATTTCTCTAATAAATGATGATATACAAAATACGAACGTATTAGAGACCAATTAAGCATCATATAAACACAAAATAGGGCTAAATGGGGGGTTAAATATGCAATATTCAACCCGAATCACTCCCCAGCAACGAAGCCATAACGCTTGACCGCCCATCCGTTTGGCACTTAAATCGGGATGGGGATACTAGAATTAGAATTTGTAAACCGCAAGTGCACGGTGTCGAAGTATGGCTTGGCGTCGATCACGGGGAGGCGTGTGTTGTACTCGTAAACATTCAAGAACCGGATCACCCGGTGGATGAGCTAGCCTATTCTCTGGTTGGTTGTCACGATAGTAAACTAATGGAAAAGGTGTAAGAGGTAAAAAGGTAACATAGGACTTTGGCTTCCGACCTATCATGAGTTCTCACCATTACGACCGAAGGATAGGAATGTGATCGGATTCTAGGGTTTAGCGGTGAGATGTTGCCTCTAATAGTGGTACCTAGCGTCCCATGAGCCGGATATTCCGGTCGATGCCCAGGATGATACGCTAGGTTTACCCAGGTTCGGACGGTGGGCATTCCCATGTCCAACATTGCCCGACTTCGGGAGCACTATGTTCGCAACGATTGCTCCTGACATTTCATCCAAGTCGTTTTCACGTGCAAGAAATCAATGTCTACGCTAGGAGGGTGAGCTGTAGCTAGAGAATCAAACTCCCGTTTTATTTCCCCTTGGCCCGACGGTCAAAGGCGGTCTTTCACCCGCCGATGACAATGAAACGCCCCCGTGTAACCATCAAAATCCCTAGATCCTATCGGATCCCTAATCCTAAGGCCGTTCTAGGGAGAACCCATGAAGGGGCTTCCACCAATGTCCCAGATTGAAGAACTACTCACTATTCATGGTATGAGATGCAATAAAACAGGTTATAGCCATAAGGATGTAAATCATGCAATAGATTACCCTAGCAAATAGAAGTATAAACATGATATTAGAATATAAGAACGATCAAGGAACTTATAAATAGAGTTTAATTCAGAGCAGCCAAAAATCCCTAAAAACAGCTTAAAATGGGGATTACGTTTCTGGGAAAACCTAGCCCTATTTATACAATTTGACAAGATGCAAGGGAATATTTCCACAAAAAGACAAAAATAGACGTTCACCCCGATCGGATGAGACTTCACCCGATTGGGTGAAACGACGGGAAATTTGGTCTTCAGCTTCTGATAAATCTCACCCGATCACTAAACCGATAGGGTGAGATCTCAACTTCTTGAGCATGGGAAACAGCAGCTACAGGTGACCCGATCGTTGACAAGTCAATCGATCGGGTGAACTTTGGCTCTCAAAACAACGTTCTGTGTCACATCCACTGGATCACTAAATCGATCGGGTGGATCTGCCTCTTCCTCGGGACTGATACGTGACGTGTGTTTATATTTCATATATTTGCGCACGTTTTCATATATTTGCGCACGTTTTCTTCCGTGTTTTTCCGTATTTTACCGCCGTTTTATATTCGTTTTCTCGTGTTTTCTTGTTTTCTTTCACTTTTCCGTGTTTTTTGTGTTTTGCAGGATTTTACTGGCATATGGGACATAAAACGATGATATCGAGAGTCCCCGGAGCAACGGGAGGAGTCATGCGTGATCCAGGGGGTCAAACCACGAAGATCGCATCTTTCAGCCCCTCACCCGACCGGTTGGTCATCTCCAATCGATCGGGTGATGCACGCGTGCACCACCCGGACACAAGTTGGAGCGGCCAAGAAGTCACCTGATCGGTTCAGTGACCGGTTCAAAAGCCCCAACCCTCTGAAAATCTGACGCTGAATGCCAACCGATCGGGTGACTTTCACCTGATCGGTTCACCTGTAGCTGATTCTCAGAAGCCACAACATGGAGAGATCAACCGACCGGTTCACCCGACGGCACGAAGTTCCAACCGATCAGTTCATGACTCAACCGACCGTGCCGTGGTGACCAGGTGGGATCCTATTTTGCGCTGCCGAAGAAACGAAGCAGGTCACCCGATCAGGTGACTTTTCACCCGATCGGGTGATTTCGTATTCTATAAATAGAACCCCTAGGTTTTCCAGAAACGGGGAGTTGTTATTTTTTGCTGTTTTTTCTCTCTCTCTTGACAGCTGTAATTTTTCAGATATTTGTAAGTTTTCCGATCTTTGTCAAACTTTAATATAGTTTTATTAGCATTGCTATTACTGCATTTCAATCGCCAGATCATGATTTTTACTGTCGATTTCTATTTAGATCTCTTTTTATCAAATATGTGTGAGTAGTTCCCCAATCTGGGATTTTGGTGGAAACCCCTTCGTGGGTTCTTTCCAATGCGTCCATAGGACTAGGAAATCGATAAGGATTAGGAATCTAACGGTTACGCGGGGTGTTTCATTGTCATCGGCGGGAAAAAGACCGCCTTTGACCGTTGGGCCAAGGGGGAATAAACTTGGCAGTTGACTCCCTAGCCATAGCTCACGCCCTTAGCGTAGACGTCGAATCCTAGCGCGCAGGAGCGGCAGGATGAGACGTTGGGAGTTATCGTTGCGAACTTAGTGCTCCCGGAGTCGGTTAGTGTTAATGGACACGGGAGTGCCACTGACCGAACCCGGGAAGTCCGGTGTATCATCCTGGGCACCGACCGGAATATTGGGCCCATGGGACGCTGGTGCCACTTTCAGAGGCAATGTCTCACCATTAGACCCTAATTCCGATCGTTATCCTACCCGTAGGCCGTATCGGTGAGAATCGCTCGATAGGGTGAAAACCAGAGTCCCGGGTTTTTCATTTATATTGCTTACCCCTCGCATTCATTTACTGTGACAACCATTTATCCGATTCGGGCTAGCTCGCCCATGGGGTGAATTTGATCCCCTTTGACACAAGCACATCCACGCCTTCCTGAGTTCGACCCCAAGCCACACTACAACACCGTGCGCTTGCGGTTACATATATTTAAATCTCACGCACCCGATCTTATTATTGCACACGAAAGACACGCATAAGCGGGGGGCGTCAAGCTTTATGACGCCGTTGCCGGGGAAGCAACGTGCTTGTTATTTTAGGATTTCATGAACCCTTGTGTCTAGCTCTCATCCCTACCTCGCGATAATTTTCGCATTCTTTCTTTTTCCTTTTTATTTTCTTATTTTTATTTTTATTTTTATTTTATCTAATCTTATCTGTTTCTTTCCCACTTTTTGCTTCACGGGTGTTTGTTGTTTTTAATGCGTAGGAGTTCAAGAAGTCTCGACGACTTGATTCCCGTTGATCCAGAGATAAACGCCACCCTAAGGCATTTGGCCGCCAAGAAGCGAAGAAGGGAGGATCCTGAAACCATGGGGGAAAACACCCCACCTCACAAGTCCCTGCTGGAGTACTCGATGCCATCCATCGAGTCCACCTCCACCATCCGTCCTCCTGCTATTACGGCTCAAAGCTTCGAGCTTAAGCCATCTTTAGTGACGTGGATCCAGCAGGATCAATTTTCGGGTGCACCCATGGAGAGCCCGATTGAACATTTAGACTCCTTCTTGGAGAAATGTGACACCTTCCGAATAAACGGTGTCACAACTGAGGCGATCCGACTGAAGCTGTTTCCCTTCTCTCTACGAGATAAGGCCAAGCTGTGGCTTAGGGGGAAGGACCCGAATACATTCAACACCTAGGAGAAGATCTCGAATGCTTTCCTGACAAAGTTCTTTCCTTCAGGGAAGACCATGAAGCTGAGGAGTGAGATCTCCTCCTTCTCCCAGGCCAGCCACGAGTCCTTGCATGAAGCTTGGACCAGATACAAGGAGATGCAGCGAAGATGTCCCCACCATGAGCTCCCCAAGTGACAGATCATAAATCTGTTCTATAATAGGTTGAGGGACGATTTGAAATCTTCCATGGACGCCGTGGCTGGAGGGTCCTTTATGTCAAGAAGCGAAGAAGATGCCGGTCAGATTCTGGAAAATATGGCATCTAACAATGAGCGGTGGTGTGACGAGAGAGCCACACCTAAATCTGGGGGCATCCATAGGGTCGAGGACGTCGACAAATTGTCAAGCAAGTTTGACTTGCTTTCGACCCAGATCTCCGCATTGATGGTATGCGCCGGTGGCACCGGTTCACAACAGATTGCTGCGGTGGAATCCGAAGTTTTTGGAGAATTCGACGGTGGTGACATCTCACCACCGTTGGATCAGGCGAGCGCATTATTTTACAATCCTACGGGGAATGCGCCTTTTCCACCACGAACCAACTCCAACCCGGCCTACTCTCCAAGCAACCGGAATCATCCCAACCTTAGCTACCGGGTGCCTTATCAACAGCCGATTCAGCAACAACAGTAGATATATCAGCCGGCTAGGCCTCAGCAACAATTTCAGCAGTAACAACCTCCACAGCAATATCAACAATACACTCCAAGGAATCAACAGCCCATCCAGCAACAATATGGCCAGCAGAGGGCTATCTCTCCGGTTGAGTCCCTCTTTACTCAGTACATCGCCAAGCAGGAGAAGATAAATCTGAAGCTGGAGATGGGACATAGAGTCCTCACTGATCAGGTGACCCAGCTGGGGTTACAAGTGACGAACCTTCAGAGACCACAGAATCTATTACCGCCACAGCCTGAGGTGAACCTGAGGGGGGTAAATCGGACCTTGGCGCTCAAGCATGAGCATGAGAAGTGTCCGCCATCGTCTTGAGGAGCGGAACGCAAATACCCATGAGAGTGCCCCCAAAAGGACCGGAAGCACCGTTGGTCGTGGAACGACCAATTGAGAAATTAAATGACGACGGTGCTTCGTCGCCAAAGCCTTCTACTCCGGAGGGAGTCCATGGAGAGGAGAAGAAAAAGGATGAGGAAGGGAACCTCAGAGTGTTCAAGCCCGTTGTGCCTTTTCCACAACGGCTTGCCCAAGCCAAGATTGATGAGAAGTATGGCAAATTCTTTGCCATGGTGAAAGATCTGAGCTTACAAATCCCCTTCCTCGAGGCCATCGAGACAATTCCCTCCTATGCCAAATTTCTAAAGGACTTGGTGACATGGGGATCCAGAAAGGAGAAGGTCGTATTAACGGCGGAGTGCAGCGCCCTCATTCAGCGTGCAAATCCGCCCAAGCTCAAAGACCCCGGAAGTTTCTCAATCCCTTGCTCTATTGGGGAAGTGCGAATCCAGAGGGCACTCGTCGATCTAGGAGCGAGCGTCAGCTTAATTCCCTTATCGATGTACAAGAGAATAGGGATGGGAGACTTGGAGCCCACCGGCAAGACATTACAACTTGCTGACCGTTCGGTGAAATACCCGGTGGGAGTGGTAGACGACCTCCCCGTTGATGTGAGAGGAGTACAAGTACCTGTTGATTTGGTGGTGATGGACATGCCGGAAGACAAGCACACCCCTATTATACTTGGACGACCATTTATGGCAACTACCGGAGTTTTGATAGACGTGAAGAATGGGAAGCTTTCCCTCAACGTCGGCCAAGAAAGAGTCGAATTCGACTTGGGGTTGTCGATGAAGTACCCCGATCCTTTGGATGATCCTAGTATCAATGCGCTGGAGCTGGAAGAAGAGAGAGCTACAGAGGCAAGCTCCTGGGAAATTCTCTCGATAAATCCCCCCGACCACTTGGGAGATCTTGGAGAGCAAGGTGGCTCACCAAAGAAAGAAGTTGCTGATGAGGCGGTCGCCCGACATGTGATCCCTCCCGGATTCCCAAAAGCTCCTCCTACGAGGAGAAAAGGCAAAGAGCCCATGTGGCTCACCGGGGATGAGGTCCGTATCCTCAAACGAGTGGCGGAGGATGACGTGCGTTTATATTTCATATATTTGCACGCGTTTTCTTCCGCGTTTCTCCGTATTTTCCGCCGTCTTTTATTTGTTTTCTTGTATTTTCTTGTTTTCTTTCACTTTTTTCGTGTTTTTGGTATTTTGCAGGAATTTCTAGCATTTTGGACATAAAAACGACGATATCACAAGTCCCCGGCGCAACGGGAGGAGTCACGCGTGATCCAGGGGGTCAAACGACGATGCTTGCATCATTCAGCCCCTCACCCGATCGGTTGAACAAAGTCAATCGATCGGGTGATGCACGTGTGCACCACCCGGTCTCAGCTAGAGCTCAAGCGGATGTCACCCGACCGGTTCTCAGGCCGGTTCATTGCGGCCGTTTCTCTGTCTTTTCGAGCCAAATGCCAACCGATCGGTGACTCTCACCTGATCGATTCATCTGTAGCTGATTCTAAGGAGCCAAGACAAGGGCATCCAACCGACCTCTTCACCCGATGGCGCCATGATCCAACCGGTCACCCCAAGAACTCAACCGACCGGTTCATCTGACCGGGTGAAGCTCCGCCGATTTCTGTTTATTATTTGTAACAGATCACCCGATCGGTTGACTTGTCAACCGATCGGGTGGCGTTTTTCCTGTGGTTTTGGACCCGATCCGTTAGGGCTCGGAATGGGGGCTATAAATACCCAATGCTGGCCGACTTTTAGGGCATCTTCTTCTTGGGTCCTTCCTCAGTTTTTCTAGGGCTTTTTGCCCCTTTCTCTTGTGAGTTTAGATTAGGTTAGATTAGGTTTTCTATTGTAATAAGTCTTGTATTGGATTGAAGATACAAACTGAAGATAAGTATTTTCTTCTCTCATTTTCTATTGTATTGTGTTATTTTCTTTGTTGCTTGATGGTGAATGTTTGTTTGTCATTATTATTGCTTTCTATCATGTTCTTCACCATTGAGTAGTGTTTGATGAACCCTAATACGGGTTAGGGTAGGATTGATGCTTGGAAATTTACATTTGGCTTGGTTGCATGGCATGTGTTCGATGAAATGTGTCAATGTGGATTTCTAGCAATCTGAGTCCAATTCGTATGGCAACACACTAGTTGTGTTGGGGATTGGGGTCCGGTGCTTGTCCAGTCAAGATCCGCTTCGATGTATTGCTAGAAATCACATTCGACCTATTTGGCCATTAGGATTACGCGTGGGCGTTTCATTGTCATTGGCGGGAGAAAGACCGCCTTTGACCGTTTGGCCAAGGGGGAATAAACTTGGCGATTGACTCCCTAGCCATAGCTCACGCCCCTAGTGTAAACATCGAGTCCTCGCGCGTGGGAACGGCTTGGATGAAATGTTGGGAGTTATCATTGTGGCCTTAATGCTCTCGGTTGCAGAAGGTGTTAATGGACATGGGAATGCCCACCGTCCAGAACCGGGTAGGCCTAGCGTGCTTGGCACCGACCGGAATATCGGGCCATGGACGCTAGGTACCACCTTTTGGGGCAATGTCTCACCCTGGATCAAGTCAAATACCAAGTGTCATGAGTGCTCTAGCACGTGTTAGCGGGGATTCATTCCGTGTCTTTTTATTTCTTCTCGTATTTCTACACTTCACCCATATCATCCGCGTAGCTAGTACACAACCTAGGCGAGGCTTGTAGCCACTCAAGTCATCCACCTCCCTGAGTTCGATAAACCCGCACCCTACACTAACCGTGCACTTGCGGTAAAATGACACCGCGCCCAAACCGTAAACAGGGCGCCGGTCAAGGGATTCATTCCGTGTCTTTTTATTTCTTCTCGTATTTCTACACTTCACCCATATCATCTGTGTAGCTAGTACACAACCTAGGCGAGGCTAGTAGCCACTCAAGCCATCCACCTCCCTGAGTTCGATAAACCCGCACCCTACACTAACCGTGCACTTGCGGTAAAACGACACCGCGCCCAAACCGTAAACGGGGCGCCGGTCAAGTTTTTGGCGCCGTTGCCGGGGAGGCGTTCGGTTTGATATTAGCTTAGCTTGGGTTCGTTAGACTACGCATAACAATACAAAAAAAAATTTCTTTTTCGTTTTTTTTTAAAAAATATATTCAATAACCAAGAAATTTTTCCCCCACCATTATACTATCTTTTTGTTATTCTCTTGTACTATTGACGCTCCTCTCTAGTTTTCTTATTTTTGTTGTCCAGGTATCTTTAATATTGCCATGTGGAGATCAGATTTCGATGCTCAGATGGGAGGCTACGATCCCTATTCATTTGTGGTTTGTGAGACTTGTGGGACGGCGGGGCACGTGTATTATGATTGTCCATTTACGCTCGAGAGCCTCCCCCCACTCCAAGGCCAAACATTTTCCCACAACCATTGCCCAAACACCTCCCATCCATTTCCTCAACCTTATATCCCTCCACAAACACAAGAAGAATCAAGCCTCGTGTCTCTCCTTGAAAATGCCATGTTTAACCAAGGCCAAATATTACAAAACTTAACGGTACCAATCATCGAGCCTACACCGAGGAGAGGGGATGAAGGAGAGGATATACCTACTTTCATGGTTGAGACTACCATGCCGTCGGCCACAATAGATACATCTCATGCCGACCCCCCATTTTTTCATCACTACCACTTGGATGACGAAGCATTTTTTGATGATGATAGTGAGGATGGGGAGATTTCTCTAGGATCTGTGGGAGAGACTTTTCATCTTTATTTGGATACCCCATATGAGTCCTATGAGAGCACCGAGGAGACCACAGAGCTTGTGCATACCGGCGAGGAGGATGTGAGTGAGGACGATGACACCACGACCACATACGAGTGGTCCGCTCCACATCCACCTCCACAGCCATATCTGTCACAGCTTCCTCCTTGGTCGGTGGTCAACCATGAGGATGTCATTCAGGACATCGGGCAGATGGAGGAGCATGAGCATATCGTCGAGGAGGATGTGCATGAGGGCTTGGATACGATCGTCCACTTCATGGAGCCCGAGCCACATCTACCTCTACCGTCACGCTCCACTTCTTCTGCGGTTGAGCATCTACTTGAGCATATTGCCCCTATTCAGGGAGATTTTCATACTCACTCTCACTCCACATTTGAGTCTCGCTTTTCACGTCCTATTTCTTTAGACTCATATATATATTTGACACACCATATCTCTCACAGGACACAGGATCGACTTCCCTTGAGGTATGCTGCGGTGTGTCACCACCTGGAGAGCAACTTCACATGGAGAGCGGGGATTTGATCGTCGCTAGCACAGAGGATATCATACCATTTCCAGGGAGTGTTCACCACATTTCATATATTTTACCATCATTTACCGGAGACTATCTCTGGGATACATTTATTTTGGGAAATAATTTCTTGCCATGGACTAATGCACCTCTTCCTTTGCAGGTCACAGGTGGACACCTACGAGGGATGCTTGGTGGTGCATTGCTTGGGTCCATTGGCACACGTGGCACAGCGCTTCTGGCGGAGCCACAGAAGGAGCAGTTAGAGCAGCTACCTGCCCTGCTCCAGATCTTGGATCCACAAATGCTCAGGTGTATCCTAATCAAGTAGTGTAAAAATTTACCGCTTTCTAGTTTTGATTTGAATAATCTCGTCTCCTCTCATAGCGAGGGGAGCGTATCAAGGATTTGCTTTTGCATCTTAATAACCCTTCATGTCGTGCCCTTCTATCATTTCACCCTCTTCCTCTTCCGAGGAGAATGAGCACACTGTCTCTCCTGCATTTTGATTTCTTTCTTTTCCGATTTTCCCCCTAGCATATCTCTACATCCCCATTGATCATATCATTTTGCTAGCATTGTCATGTTCAGCTTGTGGGAAATTGACTTTTGTGTGCATGTTTTTGCGTGTCGTTGTTGTGTGTCTGTGTCTATGTGTTTCTTTTTCTTTGTCTGTGTCTATATCTTTTATTTTAGTGTTTCTTTTTCTTTATTTTTTAGTTTCGCTCATGTGTTTTTCATGTTTTTCATTTTTTTGTGTCCGTGCACCCCCCCATTTTCATTGCCCTCACGTATTCACTACTATTGCATTGAGGACAATGCAAGTTTCAGCTTGGGGGAGTCACACTTCGTGCGTCATTTGTCTCTTTTTCTTCGCTATTTGAGTCGTTTTTCTCTTTCTTTTTCTTTTTCTTTTTCTTTTCTTCTTTTTATATCTTTCTCCTAGAGATGAACCCTATGATGAATCGCCACAAAATCACACACACCTAGCATGGCATCGATAATCACATTCACTAACCCTAGGATATCGAGTCCTCTTGCATTTCATGCATCGTGTGTCCACTTAGCTTTTTGTGAGTCATGTGTCGTGACTAGCTTATTGTGTGCTTCTACTTTGTGATGTTGATTTATATACCTATCCTTGGTTGACCCCGAGAGTATCATGCTTCGATTTGAATATGCGGTATTTGCTTCTACTGTCTGCTTCTATATGCATG
>JAULAV010002412.1:0-25000 GCA_030789695.1 Scilla litardierei
AAATATAGAATTTGACCAAATAATGTGGAACGATGCAAAAATAAGTTGAGCTGGACTCACTTATGAAATGTGAAGTGTTTGGACCTGAAGTCCTGATATCAAAAAGATATCAATCATGTGGGCTAACCGAGAATTATATAAACATAAATATAAATAAATAAAATCGTATCCTATGACGACCCACTCTCAGGGGGCCATTACTTATTTGATTTCATTTGCAGGTCTGCAGATCACCAGTGAAAACAATATAGCCACGTTACAAAGATGTACAAAAATACTCAAATAGTGTCCATTTTATTACAATCCATATTTACAACAAGGATATATAAAAGAAAAGAAGAACAGCTGAAAATACACAACTTAAGCTCTAGTGAATCAGAAGTCTCATGGTCAAACTCTGGATTCTCAAACACGAGGGTCTCCTTTTCAATCTGTTCGTCGTCTGCCTGTGCCATGAAAATGGAACTGTAGGTAAGTCACGTCAATTCTAAAAATAGAAAGGAAGCAGTGCACAAGTATAGAACATGCTAAGTAAAGAAACATGCTAAAGAAGTAGCTACAGACAAGTGCGATAAGTAAGTAAATGCATTCATGCATACAAGTGCGATAAGTAAAGTACCGGGGGTTGCATAGGTGTGGTAAGTAAAGTGCATGTAATGCATATAGTAAAGGTGACCGTGCAAGCAGTAAATACACTAGAACTACATGACTCAAGTAGGAGAGTATGATATGCAACCATTGAATTCATCTCTTGCTTGGGTGTGCTTACCCAGACGAATATTTAAACGCAGGCAGCTAGATAGGATACTGACACAGACATCATGTTATGTTTGCTGAAACACAGGCAACTAGACAGGATGCCGAAACTCATGCAGCTAGACATGTAGATGAACTTCAGTCACTCTTACACACTCTTAAACTATGAGTTACCCCAAACCCAGTGAAGTGTCAAGTGTTCTATGTATATGTTTTTTACGGGATGTTCCACAAGATATTCCACAAGATATTCCACATGATGTTCCACAGGATATTCCACAGATTGTACCACAAGATATTCCACAAGATACTCCATAAGATATTCCATTCAATAATTCATTAGCATTCACCGAGTTTTAGATATCATGCAGCAAGTGATGTGACTATTTAAACGTGAGCAATCATGCAACAAGTGTATCCAAAGTCCATGCATAGTTTTTAAGTGAAAAGCATCAGAACATGGTGGACAAGAGTGAACAAGAGCTATCATGGTGAATATAAGTTTACATGCGATGAAAGGTTGAAGAAACTCATTTGAAGGTATTTATAATCAATGGTTGCAAACTGATGATAATTGGAATTCTAACATTGATCCATGCGTACACTGCCAGTCAGGTTTGGCCAAGCAGATCACTATCCCCGCAAGCTGGGTGATCCAAACGTTGGCGCAAACGATCTTAGACACAGGGTGGTACCAATGTTAAGAATGCCAATAACCGCATCTGCTCCGTCGATTATATTAACAAACAGTAGAGTAGTTCCTTATTTAGATATCTACCACTATGATAGTTAAATCAGGGCCACTGATTGATTTTCTTATTGAAAACCAAAAAGTTAAGAACCCTTTTCAAATCGACTGGGCCAAAGCAAAGCGGATGCTAAGAAATTTGAGGATAAAGACAAGTCCAACAATTGTGATGTTGATCACATGCTTCGAGCATGTGGTATTTCCATTAGTACACAGTTTACCCAAGTAGATGGTCGTGTGTTACACCACCAAAGTTGAAATTTGGCAATGTCATATGCTTAATTGATAGTCATTCTACAGTTGATTAGTTTCTTATTAGATTAGGTCTCTAGTATTTTGTTCAAGTCAATAGTCGTTCTGAGGCTTTACATGATGTCCTAAGTTCATACGAGTACACTATCTAAATTTCTAAAGTAATAATTAGAGTGACTTATGACGTGTGTTTATATTTTATATATTCACGCACGTCTTCTTTGTGTTTTTCCGTTATTTTTCGCCATCCCGTATCCATTTTCTCGTGTTTTCTAGTTTTCTTTCACTTTTCCATGTTTTTGTGTGTTTGCAAGAGATTTTCAGTGTAGGGGACATATAACCAAGATATCATGAGTCCCAGGAGCAACGGGAGGAGTCACGCGTGATCCAGGGGGTCAAACGACGAAGATTTCCATCTTTCAGCCCCCACCCGATTGGTTGGACACAGCCAACCGATCGGGTGATGCACGTGTGTCCGACCCGGACTGAAGCTGAAGCGAAGTGCAAGGTCAACCGACCGGTTCACCGACCGGTTCATCCCAACAGAGTTCTCGAGAAATTGGAGCTGAATTCCAACCGATCGGGTGACCTTCACCCGATCGGTTCATCTGTAGCGAATTTTCCGAACGACGACCCGAAGAGCTCACCCGACGGCCCGCTGACCGTGCCAAGTCGACTGAAGTCTCTATTCTTTTGGGTGATAATTCCAACCGATCGGTTGATAACTCAACTGATCGGTTCACCTGATGACCGCATCCCTTCAAACGACGAGCCGCTTGCGCCAACCGATCGGGTCAAGCGAGCGCGTGAAGTTTCTGAAGCCCGCAGCCGAAGCACGTAGCAGCTCACTCGATCGGTTGATTCTTCAACCGATCCGGTGAAGTTGTTTTCTATATATAACTGCCCTAGGTTTTCAGAAACAGGGAGCTGTGTATTTTTTCTGTTTTCTCTCCATTTGTGACGACTGGAATTTTATTGTTATCTGTAAGCTTTCTGATCTTTATGAAACTTTGATATTATTTTAATAGCATTGCTACTACTTCATTTCAATCGTCTGATCATGATTTTTACGGTCGATTTTCATTTAGATTGCTTTTTAGCTATAATGTGTTAGTAGTTCCCAAATCTGGGATTTTGGTGGAAACCCTTTCGTGGGTTCCACCTAATGCGTCCATAGGACTAGGAAATCGATAGGGAATAGGAATTTAGAGGTTACACGTGGTGTTTCATTGTCATCGGTGGGAAAAAGACCGCCTTTGACCATTGGGCCAAGGGGGAATAAACTTTGCGGTTGACTCCCTAGCCATAGCTCATGCCCTTAGCGTAGGCATCGAATCCTAGCACGTGGGAATGGCAGGATGAGATGTTGGGAGTTATCGTTGCGAGCTTAGTGCTCCCGGAGTCGGTCAGTGTTAATGGACATGGAAATGCCCACTAACCGAACCCGGGTAGTCTGGCGTATCATCCTGGGCACCGGCCGGAATATCTGGCCCATGGGACGCTGGTATCACTCTTAGAGGCAATGTCTCACCACTAAACCCTAATTCCGATCGTTGTCCTATCCACCGGTCGTAATAGCAAGATCACATGATAGGGTGGAAACTGACGTCCTAGGTTTCCTTTATTATTGTTTATCCCTCATATCTTTATTCTGTGACAAACCAACGATCGATTCGGGCTAGCTCACCCATAGGGTGAACCGGTTCCTTTCTGACACAAGCACAACCACGTCTCCCTGTGTTCGACCCCCAAGCCACACTACAACACGTGCGCTTGCGGTATAAATATTTAAATCTGGTATCCCCAATCCTATTGCACACTTTGCATGCTCACATCTAGGGGACTTCAAGCTTTATGGCGCCGTTGCCGGGGAGGCAACATGCTTGTTATTTTAGGACCTTTTGAACCCTTGAGTCTATCTCATACCCCTATCTCGCGATAATTTTCGCATTCTACTTTTTCATTTTTATTTTCTAATTTTTATTCTCTATTTTTATCTGTTTTTATCCCACACTTGCTTCACGGGTGTTTATTGCTTTTCATGCGCAAGAATACAAGGAGTCTTGACGACTTGATTCCTATTGATCCGGAGATAAACGCCACCCTGAGGCGTCTAAACGCAGAGAGACAAAGAAGAGAAGAGTCTGAAGCCATGGGGGAGAATACCCCACCGCATAAGTCCCTGCTGGAGTACTCGATGCCATCCATCGAGTCCACCTCCTCCATCCAACCTCCTGCTATTATGGCACAGAGCTTCGAGCTTAAGCCGTCTTTAGTGACGTGGATCCAACAGGATCAATTCTCTGGGGCACCCATGGAGAGCCCTATCGAACATCGGGACTCCTTCCTAGAGAAGTGTGACACATTCCGGATTAATGGTGTCACAACTGAAGCAATCCGGCTGAAGCTATTCCCCTTCTTTCTGCAGGATAAGGCCAAGCAGTGGCTTAGGGAAAAGGACCCGAACACCTTCAACACTTGGGAGAAGCTATTGGATGCCTTCTTGACTAAGTTCTTTTCTCCGGGGAAGACCATGAAGCTGAGGAGTGAGATCTCCTCCTTCTCCCAAGCCAGCCACGAGTCCCTGCACGAAGCTTGGACAAGATACAAAGAAATGCAGCGGAGATGCCCTCATCACGAGCTTCCAAAGTGGCAGATTATAAATCTATTCTATAACAGATTGAGAGATGACTTGAAGTTTTCGATGGACGCCGCGGCTGGGGGGTCCTTTATGTCCAGAAGTGAAGAATATGCCGGCAACATATTAGAAAACATGACATCAAACAATGAGCGGTGGTGCGATGAGCATGCCACGCCCAGATCTGGAGAAATTCATAGAGTTGAGGATGTCGACAAGTTGTCTAGCAAATTCGATTTGCTATCGACCCAGATCTCAGCGCTCATGGTAGGAGCTGGTGGTGCCGGCACCCAACAAGTATCGGCTGTGGAAGCGGAAGCCCTGGGAGACTTCGAGGATGGCCGGTGGATCAAGCTAGTGAGCTTTTTTTTCAACCCGACGGGTAATGTGCCATATCCATCGAGGACTAGCTCGAATCCGATTTGTTCTCCCAACAACCGGAACCACCCAAATCATAGCTACCGGGCACCGTATCAGCAGCAGCAGCAACAACAAGTATATCAGCAGCCCATGCAGCAGCAACAGCAAGTATTTCAGCCGCCTAGGCAACAGCAGCAACAGTATCAGTAGCAGCAACAGTATCAGCAGCTGCAGCAGTATCCCCCTAGGAACCAGCAGCCCATGCAGCAGCAGCAGCAGCAGCCATATGGCCAACAGTGTGTTATCCCCCCGGTTGAGTCCCTCTTGACTCAGTACATTACGAACCAGGAGAAGATCAATTTGAAGCTGGAAATGGGGCAGAGGGCTCTCACTGACCAAGTAACCCAGCTGGGGTTGCAGGTGTCGAACCTTCAAAGGTCGCAAAATCAATTGCCGCCACAACCGGAAGTTAACCCGAGGGGGGCAAAGCAGACTTTTGCACTAACGCATGATCATGCGAATGTGTCCGCTATCATCTTGAGAAGCGGGACACAAATTCCTACAAGAGTGCCCGCCAAGGAATCTGAAGCTCCGTTGGTCGTAGAGCGACCAATTGAAAAATCAAGGGACGATGGAGCTTCGTCACCAAAGACTACGACTCCGGAGGGAGTCCCTGAAGAGGAGAAGAAGAAGGACGAGGAGGGGGGCCTGAGAGTGTTTAAGCCCGTTGTGCCTTTTCCACAATGACTTGCCTGAGAAAAGATAGATGAAAAATACGACAAGTTCTTCGCTATGGTAAAGGATTTGAGCTTGCAGATCCTATTCCTCGAAGCCATTTAGACAATTCCCTCCTACGAGAAATTTTTAAAGGACTTGGTGACGAGTGGTTCGAGAAAGGAAAAGTTCGTTCTAATGACGGAATGCAGCGCTCTCATTCAGCGAGTGAATCCACCCAAGCTAAAAGACCCGGGAAGTTTCTCCATTCCTTGTTCAATTGGGGAAGTAAAGATCCATCGGGCACTCGTGGATTTAGGAGCGAGCGTCAGTCTAATGCCCCTGTCACTATACAGGAGGATAGGGATGGGAGACCTAGAGCCCACCGGTATGACCCTTCAACTAGCTGATAGATCGGTCAAATATCCAGTGGGAATTGTAGACGACCTACCTGTTGACATCAGTGGAGTGCAAGTGCCGGTAGACTTCGTGGTGATGGATATGCCCAAAGACACTCATACACCCACCATACTTGGACGGCCCTTCATGGCAACCGCTGGCTTGCTGATAGATGTAAAGAAAGGGAAGTTATCCCTTAATGTGGGCGACGAAAAAGTCAAGTTTGACTTGGGGCTATTAATGAAGCATCCTCTGGATGAACCTGGTTGCAATATACTGGACATAGAAGAAGAAAGAGCTGTGGAAGTCGGGGCCTGGGAAATTCTCTCAAGGAATCCCCCCGACAGCTTGGGGGACCTTGAAGAACATGTCGATCTGAAGAAAGAAGATGTTGCTGGAGAAGCAGTTGTCCCACATACGATCCCTCCCGGATTCCAAAAAGCTTCTCCGACGAGGAAAAAAGGGAAAGAGCCCGTGGGGCTTAACGGTGATGATATCCAGATCTTAAGAAGAGTAGCGGTGACGCCAATATAAGGGAGAAGCCCCCGGATACCATCAACGGAGGGAGGATCGTCGAGCAAGTCTTTTTATCGCCGCTGTCAGCATCGAAGACCACCGCTCCAAAATCTGAAGGGATGCCAAACTTAGGGCATCACCCCCGTCCACCTTGAAAATCATCTACGGGCGTCGAGCGAACGACGTTAAACAAAAGCGCTTCATGGGAGGCAACCCATGTTCTAAACCCTCACCTTTGTTTTTAGGATTATTTTTAGGTTTATTTTTCTTATTTTGTTGGATAAATTTAGCCACGGGAACTTTCGTCGAAGGACTTAAGCCATTTTTGGACTTTTGCAGTAAACAAGCCCCCAACCGATCGGTTGATCCCTCAACCGATCGGGCGGGACGTATTAGAAAGTGGCCTATATCTGTTCATCAGCGAACCGGTCGGGTGGAGCAAGCAGAGACCGGGTGGCTGATCGTGTGAGAACGGCTGAATTCTCGGGAAATTTGAGGATTTAATCAACCGATCTGTTGATAGAAGCAGTGGTCGTGTGACTGACCGGGTGAGCTGCACAGAACTCTCAGGAAAATCGTGAAGCATCCCATCGATCAGTCGAAATATCAACCGATCGGTTCGCCTGTAGCCTCTTTTCAACAAATTTTTCGAGATAATAACCAACCGATCGGGTGAAAACTCACCCAATCGGTTCGACTTAAACCCTATAAATACCTCCGCCTTCACCCGTTCATTTCCCCTCACCCGATTTCGAATTCCCATCGCCGTTTCGACTTCCCCACCCCTCACCCGGCCTCGTTCTTCCCCCAAACGACCTCCAACCTCCCTCAACCGATCTTCCCATTCACTCATTCCTTCTCTCCATCGATCCCTCTCTCTCTCTCCCTCTTCCATTTCACCCCATCCAAGCCCTAATTTTCACCCGACTCCCCCCATTTTCAAAAATTTATTGAGAAGAAGTGTTGCGGCTTCACACTCCCATCAATTGCACTGCGTTGGGTGATCTACGAGCAAGGATCGTCATCTCTACTGGGTAACTTCGCTACTTAGATCCATTTTCAATTTTGCCCTAGTATTACTATTTTGCTCGATTGCCAGTGTTTGTGTGCATTCATCATATCTTGCATACACTAGTAGTACACACTCACATGGCCAGGGATAAAGATAAGGGTAAGGGTATTATGCGTGAGGAAGGGTCGTCTCGCAAGAGACGAAAGACCACACGTCCACCACACTCATGCCCTCCTCCTACACAGCCTACACAGCCCCTACCCCAACCAATCATCCCTCCTGAGGACCCAATGATGTGCCCACGTGGTTACCATTTTTTGAGTCAAGAACAAAAAGATTTTTATCATAGACTCGATGCACTGGGCCACCTATCCACCAAATTTACCCATGCCTAAACGCTTATCGATCTCGATGTGTTCACTGAGGTCGAGACTCTTTTCACTAACTTAGGATGGATAGCTTTCCTAAACGCCCACGCGGTATCCTACCCCTCCCCCACACTCGAATTTCTATCCTCCCTTGTAAGTGAGTTGGGGTCGATCGTCATTTTTTGCGTCCGTAATAAAACCATCCGCACCCACCTGAATACTATTAATAACATTTTTGGTTTCCCCATCCTTGGGGACGACGTTATCCATCCTTACGGGTATCACCCCAATTTCGACGTCGATCAATTTTGGTTTCGCCTCACCCTACACGCTCACTATCCTCGAGGTAAGGCCAAGGCCTCCTCCATCATTCACCCCATATTCCGTCTGGCCCATAGAATCATATCTTGCACGTTCTTCCCAAGGGATGAGTCAGGTACCATGACCATCCCTGATCTTTTTATTTTGTGGGCCATGACCTTTTCTTTTGTTCACGGTGATGACGGGATTGCTTTTCGGGCCCCTGTCATTTCCATTCATGCTGGTGCTTAGCTTATTCACAAGCTACTTGAGATTATCCGCACCGACAAGGGCAAATTTTGTTGCGGGGGCCTCATTACTATCATAGCTTCATATCCCCAGTTCAATATCCCCATCCCCCGAGATTTGCCTTCTGCCGCAGGACCTACACGTCTAGATCTTGATGTCCTGCGGCACATGCACATGATCAAGCCCCGCCCCGATGGTCGATTCACTTTCTACTACGGTCACCCCCCTGCTCCTTACACCATTCTGCCTAACCCAGCTCGCATGACCATCGTTCTTGTGGCAGACTGGACTTTCCCTCCTGATCCTGACTTTCTAGGGGGGTTACCTCTTCCATTTCTCCCGGGCGCACCCAGACCACCTCCCCCTACCGCCCACTTAGACGAGCAGGACATTCCGGCGTCCCAAGGAGATCCGGGGCTGGCCCTAGCAGGGTCATCCCAGCTTCTGTCCCCACCACCACCGTTACCACCTCCCTGGTCAGTACCACCACCACTTCCTCCTTCCGTCGAGCCACCTCTGCTCGCCTCGCTCTCGAGGATGAGTTAGCTGCACTGCATGCTGGCGCATCCACTTCGACCTCCTCGGTCTCATCCTCTTCCATATTCACTCACCCACGTTTCCTCGCACTTGAGAGGAACGTGGCCACCATCCTCCGCATTCTCACTCACGTTCACGGACCACCCCCACCCATACCACCCCCCTCACCACCACCTTCACCCCCTCGATGATCTTCACGCCCACCTTCACATTCATCCCCTCCCACCACCACTCCCATTCCCACCACTTCCTTCACACACACCATTTCCATTCCCTCCACTTCACCTTCACTCACGACCACTACCGTCGCCCCCACAGATCCACCACCATCCACTTCCATCACCCCATACGCGCGCCACAAGAAATTGCAGGTGCGATCCAGATCACTTCCCCCACCGTTCTCTCTACCACCTACCCCCGTACCCCCACCATCCACCACCGCATTGGTCACCATTTCACTACCACTCACCATCATCACCACCTCACCACCCATCGTTCACACCTCCTCTGCACCCACCCATCCATCACCTCGACCCCTTTCCCCACTTCTCCGCACACCCGTCACCTCTCCCATCCACTCCCCGACATCCCCCACATCTTCCACCGAGGAGGACGAGGATAGCTCCTCTCCTGCTTTTTGATTTATTTTTCTTCATTGACCTCCCCTTAGCATATTACTGCTTTATCATGATCATATCATATCGCTAGCATTGTCATGTCTAGCTTGGGGGAGTCATTTTTTCTGTGTATTGTCGTGTGATGTTTTTATGCGTGCTTGTTTATATATGTCGTGTGGTGTGTTTTTCTCTCTTTTATTTTCTGTTTATATGTCGTGTGGTTTGATTTTCTTTATTTTTCAGTTTCGTATGTGTGTTTTTCTTGTTTTTCATTTCTCTTTGAGTTGGTGCGAATTTTCCCCTCATTTTCATTGCCCTCCCGTATTTACTTCTATTACATTGAGGGCAATGCAAGTTTCAGCTTGGGGGAGTCGCACTTCATGCGTCTTTTTCTTCGTTTTTCAGTCGTTTTCTTCGTGTTTTTCTTTTTCTTTCTTCCTTTTTCATTCTCTTTCTCCTATAGATGACCACATATGATGAATTGCCACTAAATCACACACACACCTAGCACGGCTTTGATTTTCACTTTCGCTAACCCTAGGAAGCCGAGTCCTCTTGCATTTCATGCATCGTGGGTTCACTTGCTTTTATGAGAGTCGTGTGTCGTGACTAGCTTATAGTGTGCTTCTACTTTATGATTTTGATTTATATACCTGTCCTAGGAATGACCCCTAGATTATCATGCTTCGATTTGAATATGCGGTATTTGCTTCTCCTGTCTGCTTCTATATGCATGATATATATATATATATATATCGTATGCTTCATTTCGCATGTGTCGGGATTCCACAACTAGGACTAGGATAACCCATTTAGCCTATGCTCTGATTAGCGAAAAAATCTCCTTTGTCCAAGTGTTTAGAATCCGATTTCTTTTTTACTTTTACTTGGTGCAAATCCCCTTGTCGTGTACCGTTCTTCCACTTGGGAGAGTACACACATGTATATATCCCAAAAGCCCAAAAATCCAAAAAAAGAGAGAAAAGAAAAATCCAAAAAGAAAAGAAAAGAGAAAAGTAAGAAAAAAATACTTATGTATAGCCAAAACCCCAAAAAAAATACATATATCCAAAACCCAAAAAAAATTCCAGTGTGAATATTTTCCTACCCCCCGAGAATAAAGGGAAGGCGAGAGTTTGCACCGAGTGTTCTACTCCACATCATCTCAATCCCCATCGTTTTCGAAAACACTTGGAATAGAGACTTTCTAGCTATTATCTAGGCGATAGTGTGGTGATTTTCTAGTCCCTAGCTGTGGAGTCCCCGATGCATGATACATTTCTATTCTTATACTCTTCTCATGCATGCCTGGGCTACTATTCGCCGCTTATTCTAAATCGAATAGATATTTGGGTCTTTCCTTGGATTTGTGTATATGGAGCTTATTGCACAATGTAGATAGTGATACCGTCTACTAGCACACGATCACACTCACTCGCGCTTCACCACGTGGGCCCACGGCACTTCTTTGGACTCGTATTCCTTGGTTTAGTGTTGTGATTTGTCGCTTGCTTGCTTGGTGTGGCGTTTTTGATTTTGTTGGCCCTGACGGGCGATTTAGGATTTGATTTCTCTTTCTCTCTTTCTCTTTATTTTCTCCCTCCGAGCTCCTACTCTCACTCGTCTTCCTCGAGGAAGAGGAAGGGTTCAGCTTGGGGGATTTTGACGTGTGTTTATATTTTATATATTCACGCACATCTTCTTTGTGTTTTTCCGTTATTTTCCGCCGTCCCGTATCCATTTTCTCGTGTTTTCTAGTTTTCTTTCACTTTTTTGTGTTTTGTGTGTTTGCAGGAGATTGCCAGTGTAGGGGACATATAACGAAGATATCATGAGTCCCCGGAACAACGGGAGGAGTCACGCGCGATCCAAGTGGTCAAACGACGAAGATTGCCATCTTTCAGCCCCCACCTGATCAGTTGGACACAACCAACCGATCAGGTGATGCACGCGTGTCCGACCCGGACTAAAGCTGAAGCGAAGTGCAAGGTCAACCGACCGGTTCACCGACCGGTTCATCCCAACAGAGTTCTCAGGAAATTGGAGCTGAATTCCAACCGATCGGGTGACCTTCACCCGATCGGTTCATCTGTAGCGAATTTTCAGAATGATGACCCGGAGAGCTCACCCGACGGCCCGCTGACCGTGTCAAGTCGACTGAAGTCTCTGTTCTTTTGGGTGATAATTCCAACCGATCGGTTGATAACTCAACCGATCGGTTCACCTGATGACCGCATCCCTTCAAACGACGAGCCGCTTGCACCAACCGATCGGGTCAAGCGAGCGGGTGAAGTTTCTAAAGCTCGCAGCCGAAGCATGTAGCAGCTCACCTGATCGGTTGATTCTTCAACCGATCGGGTGAAGTCGTTTTCTATATATAACTACCCTAGGTTTTCAGAAACGGGGAGCTGTGTATTTTTTCTGTTTTCTCTCCATTTGTGACGACTGGAATTTTATTGTTATCGTAAGCTTTCTGATCTTTATGAACCTTTGATATTATCTTAATAGCATTGCTACTACTTCATTTCAATCGTCTGATCATGATTTTTACGGTCGATTTTCATTTAGATTGCTTTTTAGCTATAATGTGTGAGTAGTTCCCAAATCTGAGATTTTGGTGGAAACCCTTTCGTGGGTTCTCCCTAATGCGTCCATAGGACTAGGAAATCGATAGGGGATAGGAATTTAGAGGTTACGCGGGGTGTTTCATTGTCATCAGTGGGAAAAAGACGGCCTTTGACCGTTGGGCCAAGGGGGAATAAACTTGGCGGTTGACTCCCTAGCCATAGCTCACGCCCTTAGCGTAGGCATCGAATCCTAGCACGTGGGAACGGCAGGATGAGATGTTGGGAGTTATCGTTGTGAGCTTAGTGCTCCCGGAGTCGGTCAGTGTTAATGGATATGGGAATGCCCACTGACCGAACCCGGGTAGTCCGGCGTATCATCCAGGGCACCGACCGGAATATCGGGCCCATGGGTCGCTGGTATCACTCTTAGAGGCAATGTCTCACCACTAAACCCTAATTTCGATCGTTGTCCTATCCACCGGTCGTAATAGTGAGATCACATGATAGGGTGGAAACCGAAGTCCTAGGTTTCCTTTATTATTGTTTATCCCTCGTATCTTTATTCCGTGACAAACCAACGATCGATTCGGGCTAGCTCACCCATAGGGTGAACCGGTTCCTTTCTGCCACAAGCACAACCACGCCTCCCTGTGTTTGACCCCCAAGCCACACTACAACACCGTACGCTTGCGGTATAAATATTTAAATCTGGTATCTCCAATCCTATTGCACACTTTGCATGCTCACATCTAGGGGACGTCAACTTACGGGTTTCGAGGTTGTTGTAGTAGCCGGGGTGGGACCTAAATCTTCTAAGGGAGTTGGTGCAAGAGAATCAGCACCTGCAATCACAAGAATTTGTTGGTTATTGGCTGTACCAATTTCTATCTATTTATCTCGATCGTTTTTTATTTTATAATAACTTGAAAAGGTGTCGAAATGCGTTCTAAAATTTTAGAGAGGTTAGATATGAGGAAAAATAACTTTACCTAAGAAGGGAATATTTTTTTGAAGCTTCTGGGTATTTTAAATAATTTTTAAAAGCTCAAAAAAGATTTTTAGAATTGAAAATGGATTTAAAAACTAATTTTAAATAGTTATAGTAAACGTTCAATAATTTCTTCAGAATGAAATATGTATCAGAATACTTCAATTAAGTTGTCAAAACGAGCGTCTCGTTTAATACCATAACATACAATTTTTTTCATTTATCAGTTTACGTGAAAAGTTTAAGATATTAATTATTAAGTGAAAACAACATAAATAGATTTTAGCTTTAGAAAAATACTCAGGAAAATATACTCGCCTAATTGTGATGAAACTAGTGTCAACATGTTCGGGACATCAGGCTGAATTTAGTGGACCTGGTCTTGCATTTTTCTAAGGCATATACGATTGATTATCAATTTAATCTAATAATCGTTTTTATAGTACATTATAATATACCTTTATACGTGTATATATACGCATAAATATACATATACTTCTTTAATACTATCTCACCCTCTCTCTCACGTAGCTACGTGCGCATGAGCTGTGGATGCGGCTGGGTGCGAGGTCAGCGGTGGACACCATCAGGGGTGGGCGTGTCGCAGCACCGGCGGCGGCGAGCAGTCACCGAACGACGACGGGCGGTAGCGGTCGTATTTTGCTTAGGCTACGTGCTTGGGCTATCGGAGACATTGCCTGGGGGTGCAGCGGCAGCGCTGAGGGTCGTCCCCGACGGGGCAAGCTCAGGGATGATGCGAATATGGGTCGGATAAGTGGAGGGGTCGACGTCTTGGCGAGCTCGAGCGGAGAGCTCATGGCTATTGGGTGCATGGGTCGAGCGGAGGAGCTTGCCAACATTCTGTTCGGTGTCGGAGGGGGCCAAGGAAGTTGGAGTGGGCATGGGTGGTGGCATTGGCTGGGCTCATCGACGTGGGCATGGGGTCGTGGGGGAAGGCACTGCAGGGAGGAGGCACAGAGGTACTCGGTGCAGCTCGAGGACATGGGGAGGTGTGAGCAGAGCTCCGACAGCGGAGAGGGGCGTAACAGAGGTGTGGTGGGTTATTGCAAAGCTTGGTGCTTCGCAACAGCTCTCGGGGGCTGCTGGGTGTCGCCGACGGTGCCGGTGATGGGGGCTGTTGGCTGCGACATCGTCGGCATGGAGATGCAGGCAGTGGCGGTGTGAAACAATCGCCGACGGCATTTGAGCTTAAGGGAGTTGTCAGTGGCATGAGCTAGGGAGAGGAGGAAGGCAGGGGTGGGTATCTGGCGGCACTGTAGGGGTTTCACCGTGGTTGCGGTGGCTCAAAGGGTGACGTTGCCCTTGGTGACAGCGGGGGAAGCTGGCGACGTCGAAGCATCGCCGGAGGGAGGCATGGGGAGATGGACATCAGAGGAGGAGGAGGGGTGCGTGAGTGTTTTGCATGGATTCGAGCTGAGAGTTGTGGATGGTTTCAGGGAATTTGTTGGGTGTGTGTGGGATGAAGGATTGGTGGAGGGATTTATAATGTTAAGATAATATTAAGCTAATATATTATAATAAATTGGGTTCGTGTGAGTTAATCTTTGACTACATGAGGGGGATGAATTTGGTTGAGGAAAAACTAAAACGTGTTCCCACATTTTAGATGAAGCTGCCGATGGGTTGGTATAGGTAGGGGAAGGGGATGAGGTGAGTTTAAATAATAAACTTAATAATTAGATACAATGCACCATATTAATGTAAATTTGAATAAGGTTGAGAGAAAATTTAAACGTGCAACCACGTTTTTCTTTGGGGTTGCTAATCGGGTAGCTAGGCAGGTAATTAGGATAGCTAATAGGTTAATTAGTAAAATCTTAAATAGTTAAAAATAATTAAACATATGAAATTACGATTTTGCCCCCAAAATGTAACATGTCCGGAAAATTACGAAAAAATACTATGAGTTCGTATCGTCGCGAGGATCATGAATACAAGGTCCATTTTTAGATTTGAGAAAAAAAAATAAAATAGAAAAAAAAATCATTTACTCAAATTTTGAAATCGTTTGAAATTGTTTAAATACGGAAATACGTGCACGATAAAAACAGGCCGTTACATATGCAATAAGCAATACGCTATAGCTTAGAGGTTTATTTCGCTAAAACCAGGAAGTAATCAAGTAAGATGAGATTGACTCACTTACAAAACTATAAAACTGATGCATCAGGCTCCCTGGTTATGTTTGCGAAATTCCTACGATTGGCAAAGGAAAAATTGGTTTTTTTGCTATTATGGATGTTGTGACAGCATAATCTTATGGATTTATTCCTAATTTCCTCACTTGCCTAAATAGACTTTGAGCTATTTAATGAAATAAATAAATTACAACCAAGAGAGTTCCTTACATTAAACAGGGACTCCTACTAAGGTTGCCTCTGCATCTTTAAAAAGAGCAAAGAAAATGATTTGAGATTATATTTGCAAATGACTCAAATATCAATTGATCTCCTAAAGAGAAAACCAAAATATCTGTTTAAGCCTAACTATCAAATATGATATGTAAGACCTATGCAAAAATCTTGGCTTTTAGAATTATCATCCAGAAGATGAAACCATCATCCAGAAAATGAATAATCATCTAGAAGATGAAATTATCATCCAGAAGATGAACAGTCATCCAGAAGATGAATAATCATCCAGAAGATGAATGGTCATCCAGAAGATGAATAATCATTTAGAAGATGATAACATCATCCAGAAGATTAATTATCCTCCAGAAGATGAAATTATTATCCCTAAGATGAAAAACATGTGACATTAAACTTCATACACCCGAAGTTGATGAAGAAACATGGATAATTGCAATCCACTAAATACCCATACTGGTTGTATGGATGCACATTAGGACCCCTTCCATTTGATGGAAGAGGGGAAGGGTATCCTAGGTCCTGAAGTGCCTTACTTGAGTGTTTTTGGTACACTCCTTTATCTGGTTAATTGCACGCGTCTCTAGAGAGTGTTGACAGTAAATCTGTTAGCCAGATATAGTACAGCACCTGTAGCGTACCACTAGACTGAAGATATGTATCTTCTGTGTTACCTCTATGGGTCAATGATCATCCTCCATGTTAAAGTATCTGCAGATACATGTTACAAATCATCACGATGACTAACATAAAGGAACGACCAACTCCTGGAGACCTGCAAAGCGTGCTTCTAAGGCAACATCAGTCATACCATTGCGAGAGGCTTATCATCCAAGAAGCAAATCATGAGTATGCACAGCCAGGTCCTGCAGTACCTCACAGATACAGTAATGACTGGTTTTAGAGACGTGGAGCTACCTACCGAGTCTGCAGAAAACTCCTCTTCAGAAAAGCTCCCTCAGATTCAGTAGCTGCCATATATGAATGATACTTGTATAGATGAGCGATGTCGTGTATTTTGTACTTATTCTCGAAATATTGTAAGCGATTGATGTATAGTTGCCTAGGAGATCTGCAAGCCTACAGCTTGTACAGATCAGGGGGAACCAAATGAGTGGTGTACCCTTTTTCCTTGGTTATTGGTTTTTTTTTCCACTGGGGTTTCCATAGCTAAAGGTTTTAACGAGGCAACCTCATTGACTCTGGATCCAGAAGTATCCACCCCTAAATACTTCCACAAATCAGGGGAACTTATGGAGAACTTTACTCTTTTTCCTTGACTATTGGTTTTTCCCACTGGGTTTTCCATAGCTAAAGGTTTTAACGAGGTAGTTATCCCTAACTTAGGATCTGGAAGTGTCCACCCCTTATGATACTCATATGCACTATGGATCCTACAGTATTCATATGTTGAGTATACAACGATGGTTGGATAGGGGGAAGTGTTATGAATAGGACCCAATGGGCCTATTTGGTATCCACCGACGTTATATTCAATACGAGATATGTATATATGTGAAGCTAGGGGTTTCCTAGCCCTCAACCCTTCACAACAAAAGAAAAATATTAGTGTCTCACGTATCCCAAATCCTAACCATCATATTTTCGTCATAGTATCTTCCAGTCTTTCATAAATTACGAAGCATACATGACAGCCAACAAGCATGGTAAAATCCATAATTTTAATTTAGCCAAGCATCTTTAACACTCTTTTGATTTCAAATAGGGAAGGATTATACTTATTGCACTCTACTTTTTAGGACTTTTTGTAAGATCTTCTTAATGTATTATCTAGACTCGCTCCAAATCATTCAACATGTTTGTGCTTGTTTTATGATCTCCTCGCATATTGTTGATATGAATGCTCAATCCCACAAGCTCTCACAAGGGAAACACATCTTATGTTATCTGCGCTAAGCTTAGTTGTCTGCTAATTGGCCCACCATCATCATTATATTATTGACTTGTGTTGAAGTGAGTGATTGAGTTATAACATGTCCCAAGTTCAAAATTCAGCTATAATTGTTGTTTTAAAATATATAGTTAACACGTATGTCTAAATATACTACTGGTGTTCCATTATGGTTATAAACTGGCATAACTGCATAATAATATCTTAAATTTTTTCTATTATTGCATATAAATACCCTATTGTTTGTTCGATGCACTAAAATATCTTATAGTCTCAAAACCTTACACTTTGCTAACTTTCATCGATGAGTCGTTAGAATATGCCAAGGATATTCTTACGTGACAAAACATGATTTTTATAACATTCATATCCTTGTGTTTATTGAAATTTACTACAAAACCATGGCCCTCTCCAAACACTTCCTTTTTCATATCAAAACCCTAGGTTTCACCCCCTCATCCATCATCGCAACAACATACTTCCCCTTTGTCATCCACCGCCTTGTGTTTGCCACCTCTGAGGAGACCGTTGCTGTTTCAAGTGCCACCACAGCGTAAAGCCTCTCTCTCCTATCTCTCCCACCAACAATTACACTAAAAATAACAACAACTGGTCCTATTCAAATTCTCTTCCAATCCCAATACCAATAAGATCCGTATAGTCAATGTACACCCTCTCCTCTGCATTGTACACCCTCTCCTCTGTAGCCACCACTATCTCCACTGCCATCTATTTGCCTCAGTTGTCTCTCCTTCATAATTTTTAAGGGGCAAAGCTGACAGTTCATCTTTTTCGTAATGTCCATAGAGTAGCAAAGTGCAATTTGATACTTCAAAGTATTTTAATGCAACTCAAAAATGGGTATTTATGTGTAATATTGGGTAAAGTTTGAAGTATTATTATGCAATTAAGCCTTATAAAATGGCATATATGTATCACATATGTCTAAAATTAGTTTTAATAAAAGAATTTGCCTAATGGAAATTTTTTGGAAGAATGCCAAAAATTAAAAATAATAAGGAAAATCGATCAAAACCATAATTAGGAAAATCAACCAACAATGTCCACATCAGCGCTGGGGGGGACCGGGCGCTGACATGGATCGCTTCAATTTGACCAGGGTTACCAACCCTGGCCAAATTGCTATTTTTCATGTGCATTATACAATTTGGCCAGGGTTGCTGATGTGTGTCATATCTATTATGCATTTGAGGGCTTTTTTGAATTTGGTTGCTGACTAGGACAAGCTGACTAGGACAAAAGGGTTGATAGAAAGATGGTTCATATTTAATCTTAAGAAATGAACAGCTGAGATGAGGTTTTGAGAAAATTTGGGGGAAAACTTTGGAATTTGAGGGAAAAAGGAGTTGGAATTTTGAAAATTTGAAAACTAAATCATTAAATCTTTTGAGCTTGGAAAACTTTGAAAATTGAAACGTTTTACAGCTTAGCCCCATGTTTCTCCCCTTTGAACTCGGTCTCTTATTTAAAATCCAAATTTTTTGGGTTGGGGAAAACTCAGGCCCAAAATTTTTTAGGGGAAAAGCCACAGATTAACGGTTGGGAACCTCGAGGCTTTGGTGGTGGTGGAGCGCACAATCCCTGCACCGGCGGATCCACCATCGTCCCGGCAGAGGGAGAGTCACGAGCGAGATTAACAGCGGATTCCCCATCGTCCCGGAAGAGGGAGGGTCACGGATCTGCCATCGTCCCGGCAGAGGGATGGGCTACGAACCTCGAGACTATAGCGGAGGAGGAGCGCTATCCGAGCTCAGAACTTGGTCATCTTTCTCTCTTTCTCGCATTATCTGAGCTTTACTGATCTCTATCTTTTAGTAGTATTCTCAATGGCGAAGAACAAGAAGGATACATTCGCGAGCAAAGATCGCGATGCTGGGTCAAAGTGAAGCAGAAGAGGAAGGCGTGCCCAAAGAAACTCCCTCACAACGTAGGTTGATCATAGAAGTATCATTCTTTTTCTTTTTTTTCTATTGGTTTTTTTATTTTTGTTAAATTGGGTAGTTTTTGATATCGATATCGATAATGTATAGGCACATTTGTGGGATAAGGAAGGCAGGCACGGTTCTATTTCTATAGCTCATGCATAAAATTTTGTCACCGTACTCAACTTCCCGGTACCATTTTCAATTTTATGCAAAAAATTTTGTCTTTGTCATTGTCATTTTATATGTGATTCATTTATCATTCCTTTTTTGTTCTTTTTTCTTTTTTGGTTTTTAGGAAAGGAGGTGTGAAATGTTTATTGGCAGAGGGTGATCGCGCCCGGATATACACCCGGAAAACGACTGTAGTCTTACCGCAAGCGCACGGTGAAGTGGCGAGCGGGTATCGAACATAGGGTGGACAAATGACAGTACTCTATCTTGGTCACCTAGCTATTGATGGTAGAATGGAATGGTTTGGATAATAATGTCACTGTCGTTCAATTAACAATTTAAACTCTATATAATAAAAGCGACTAAGGCTAGGGAATCCCACTATGGATCGTCACTTATCCTTGTGGATCTTGAATCTCAATGTTGCAAGGCTTGAATTAAGGTGAACTAGTCGTAACGGAATATAGAAAAAGCTCACGCTCTCGTGCTATTGCCGGTCTATAGCAACCTAGATTAGGGCCCACTCTCGTGCAAACACTAACCTAAGCCACTAGCATGAAGATTGACATCATCGTCTAATCGCACCTCGAGCCCACTCTCGTGCAAACTCGAGCTACGATCTAGGTTATGATAGTTCGTATTCGTCCAATCTTTTGCAAACGAATATGGATATAGATTTATAATAAAAATCCTAGCTTTGGTCCAATCTCTTGCAAACCAAATCTAGAGAATTTCGATTATAAACCTAAATCGAATATCTAGGCTTTGCCATCGATTGAAATCCAATCTCTTGCAAGCCACAATCGATGGAAATTCCTAGCTACTCGTAGTAAATCAATCACAACCTAACCTTTTATCAGTCCTAGCAACAATTCAATTCATTCATCACAATTCAAAGATCGGATCCATATGGTTCATCCCCATGCCCTAGAACAACGAAACTACTCACAATTCATCATAGTAATCTCAGAAATAACAAATAAGATTATAGCACAATTCACTGTAGAGAGAAAACAATTCATAAAAACAAGAAATTTAGATAGAAAACTCAAACCAAATTGCGCGTCTTTGATCTCCAGCTGAGAATTACAATAAGAATAGCCGTCAAAATTAACTTCAAGTCTCTCCTGGAACTAGGAATAAAACTAGCCTTAAATACAAGTCATAATCGTCCAGAAATTCCTGACAGATTTGCCCCTGGCGCAGCCAAAAACCCTAATTTGTGACACTGTCGGAATGCGTCACTCGGCCGAGTGGAACACGTCACTCGGCCGAGTGACAGACCCAAATAAAAACAGAGAAATGGGGGGTTTCAGGGGTCTGTCACCCTGCTCCACTTGGGCGAGTGGTCTTCTTCACTCGGCCGAGTGAGCTTTCTTGCTCGGCCGAGTGGGTCTTCTCCAAATTCCAGTAAGTCGGATGATTTTCAGGAGAGAAATCCCTTTCAGACTCGGGCGAGTGGGCTTCCTTGCTCGGCTGAGTGAACTTTCTTACTCGGTCGAGTGAACTTTTAATCCAGTGATCTTGTATCCGTTTCACTCGGCCGAACGCAGTCCTTCACTCGGCCGAGTGAACTCTATGTTCGGCCGAGTGGGCTGTTTCTGTGGCTCTTTCTTATCCTCCTCGCTTCCTCGTCGACCCAATCGAACTTCTTCCTCTTTTGCTCATCATCAAGCACTGCTAGCTCCCCAATAAGATCGTGGGCGATGCTCCGGTGCGCGTGAAAAGTCCCTTGATCTCATTTTTGCTCCTGATCACTCCATATTTCCTGAAATACGACAAAAACAAGAAATAGTGAAAAGCAACGCGATATCATCGAATAATCGTGAAAAACACAATATGGGCGATTGAAATGACATGAAAACATGCAGAAAAAAGGTGTAAAATAAGGAGCGATCAAAATCCCCCAAGCTTACCTCTTACTCGTCCTCAAGGAAGATGAGTAAAAAGGCGAACCCGGCGGGTAAAAATAAGGAAAAAGGAAAAAGAAGATAGAAAAGAAAACGAAGAGGGAGATGCTAGATCATTTTCTCAGGATGTAGAGCTGCTCACTCAAATAGCATACGACGAATAAAAACATAGGTTTTTATCTCGATATCATGATCATATATAAATGCATTCGATATAGAAACCAAGAATATCAAAACAATATGAAACATGAAATCATTCTAAAATTAGCATCGTATGAGGCATCTAAAGTAATATACATAATCATAGATCGCATACGTTTCAATTGATCGCTTTTTATTTGGAGTATAAGATGTATCACACAATATGGAGCAATAAGAATAGAAAGAAGTGGTATTCATGAAATGCATGCCAAATTTCAATTTGTGGACTTCGTAATACTCCTAGTAATCTCCCTGAGTATAGAAAATTACCTAGCTTAGGTTGTCATGCACAGTCAAGTAGTCACTCTGTCACACATCATTGGATCCTCTCCCCAAGCTTATCTATAAGCGTGGTGGCATCAAATAGAACATTACAACTTTTCCCCATTTTTGAAGCTCCAAGAAAAATAAAAATAAAAGAGGAAAGAAAGAAAGAAATGGGATCGTGTATGAACTTATTTTTCTATTCTTCTCTTTTTTTTCTTTTTCTCTTTTTTCTCTCTCTTTTTTTTGGAATTCACATACACAATAACAATCCCAAATTAAAAGATATAGAGATATACATGTATTCATTTTTTTCTTTTTGATTTTGGGGTGTTGGAGCATGGAATTTATAGCAAGGGGGAAGATGCCAATATAAGAATTGCTAAAGGGGGATTCACCAATGATTTTAAGTATAGAAATGATGTTCAAGATATATGGAGAAAGAAAAATATGCAACGCTTAGTGCAATCTTTAGCATGTGCATGACAACTTTCAGCAGAGTAATGTAATCTACTCAGGTTGATTTCAGAAAGTAAACTAATCCAGTTATATCAAAATGGCATACATTCAATCAACCTGAAAGTCAAGCGTACAATTTTCATGCAAAAAGAAGTGATAGCAGACAACAAAGCAGTACTCCAAATATAGGCAATCAATGCATGAAGCTTGGTGTGTTTTCTATGAAGAGTATACAATATAAATCATCAGACTCAGCTAATGGTAGAATTTCATTAACATTCATATAATAGAGGTGCATGTTACTATTTCGAATGCATGGCAAAGTATAGCATATGATATCTGAAATAAAATCGATGGCATGACAAGAGAATATGCATATAAAAGTAAACTAGCTCCAGGTCATCGTCATCACAGAAAATTCATCTCTATCCAAAAGGATAAAAGAGATAAAGATAAAGGAAAATAAGAACTACTATACATATGCAGCACACACAAAAATAAGAAAACGTGATGCATGAGAAAAAAATGAAAAAGTGGGTGAAAACAAGTGTAAAATAAAGAAAGGTGGAAAAATGAAAATAAGAATGAAGAAAATGAAAAGTGCGTAAGACACTAACTCCCCCAAGTGTGGCACAATGAGAGATATGATATGGGTGGGGTGGGTGAGGATGCATGCATGATAAAGTAAGAAAATAAAAGAAAATGAGATGGATATGCAAGTGATGCATGCAGAGATCAAGATGGTGCAATATAACTATCCCAGAGATAACTCCTCTCTCCCAAGAAGATATAGACAAATGTGAACAAAAAGAGACCAAAATGCGTCGGGAGGAGGTGCGCAAAATCGGTAGAAAATATGGTATCAATCACAGCAGTGGCAAAAGTGTGGGAGGCATCAAGTGTGTGCATAAGCATGTGGTGGAGCACCAGCACCGTCCTGTGATGGGGGAGGTGGTGGTGGAGGCTGCTAGGAAATGGGACGGACATCGGCAGGTAGAGGAGGATGTGACAGTCGTGCAAGAATCTGGTTCAGGCTAGCCTGAATACCAGGGAGTAGAGTGACACGAGACTGCACAGCGCTAACGGTAGCTGAGAGGGCCCGAAAATCTCCTCTGAGTCCACTAACGGCCCCCTCTAGAGCACGCAGTTGCTGGACTAGGGTGTCGAGGGGAGGAGGGGTAGAAGGTCGAACAGGTGGTGATCGGGGCTGCCTAGCACGGCTACCGTAGACTAGTGGTGCCACTACGGGGTGGGGCTGAGGTGCTGTGCTCACTACAAGATGCTCAGCCTCTGTGGAAGGCTGAGACGTGGGAATGCTCTCAGAAGTGTGAGCAGCGGCAGAAGTTGAAGCGGTGACAGAGGGTGAGAAGGGCAGATAGGTCGCTGACACAGAAATAGGGACAGACGTCACGACACTCTCGGTGAAGACAGCGGCAGCGAAGAGGAAAGTGTCGACGACTGGGGATGTCATGAGATCTATAGGAAATGACTCCCCAGCGGTTGAGAAATCTAGTGAGGACAGGGTCTCGGTGGCTGAAACAAAGGAAGGCTCGCCTCTCTCAAGAATAGTGGTAGGGGCACTCTCAAAACTCACATATGAAATGGGATAAATGGCCAGCGGCACAGATGTGGTGGTGGTGGTTGTGGTGGACTCAGCAAGTGTGTTCCCGACACTAACAGAAGTGTGGACAGAGGTGTCGGGAGTAGCAGACACATCAGGTGCAGGCTGAGGGATCAGGATCTCGGGGTCCAGAGGTGGAAGGAGGGGCTCCTGCTAAGCACCCTCATGCTCTAGCATGTATGCAGCTGGGATGAGGAGGTCCATCACTGGAATCCACACTCCTCCTGCGGGTCCAATGTGGGTTCGAGCGGGGCTCGAAAGCATCATGTAATCTGCACCAAATGGACCGTGCAACCAAACCCAATGGTGCTGACCATGAGGACGCAACATCCTCATGTAGGCCATAACATCAATGGAAAGGGAAGTGGGGCCCGGGGTCGTAGCAAACCAGTTGGGAGGTCAACCCCGTACATGGGAGCCAGAAGGGTAATCAGACCGCTGCAACAGATAGGTGTCCTGGCACCGACAGAGATAATGATGGGGTCTAGGTACCAACTATCTATATCGATCTGAACTGCGGGGAGTAAGACGTCTCCACCTACCTCGAAGGCTCTCGCTCTAGTCATCGCATAGAGCATGTAAAGCTCAGGCGTAGACATCGTCCCGGCTCATACCTCGCTAGGAAAGTGGTCGCCATAAGGCGTTGAGCAATGCGAAGGCATGGGTAGAGGATAGCGAAGGTCTTGGCCCGACTAGGGTCAAAGGCGAGAGGTGATCATGTGATGCGTGTTCAGAAGGCATGAGTATTGAATGACGGTGGGGGGATGTGCGTGGGACTATAAGCTCGGTCGAGGTTTGGGACGGGGGCCACTGAAAATAGGCTCGGAGCATGTCGAGGGTGACCTCGCACTCACGATCCATCAATCGGAATGAGCAACCCCCTGGAGTCCTACGGATAGAACTAAGAACCTCGAGTGTCGGTCGGACGTAGGTGTTCGCCGACACCGACAGAAAGTCATGCCACCCCACGTTGTCATACAACTGGAGCATGCCCTCAAACACCCCTAGGCGATCAAAATCTGCAATGTGCACAAACCTAGAGGGTACGATAGATCGATGTGAGATCCTCTCAAATCGGACGTGTTGTGCATCGTCTCAGAAAGTG